>SNQJ01S0214117.1:0-15672 GCA_010110895.2 Picea sitchensis | reverse complement strand
ATTAATTTCTTCACATGGAGGATCTAAAAGAAACATGTCACGCCTACTTCCAAGATACTTGGGTAAAAAGAAAGCAAGCTCAACTTTGTCTTTATTATGAAATTTTTTCATATATGAATATTCAAGCCACTCAGAGATCCTGTCACAAAAATGGGGATGCAAACCATGACTTTGATGAAACGAATATATCAATGGAAATTTCATCATAGGAGGATTCGTGCAATCGATTAGATCATTAGTTTGAATTTTTCCTTTGATGCGATTGATCATTTCAAAATGTGAAGCATCAACATTAAGATTCGAGCTAGGCAAAGGACGAGTATGAAACTTAAAATGTTTGATCTCCATAAAACATAATGCATTGTCTTTTTCAACCATAAACTGTGTAAAATCATCTCGTAACATGTCTTCTTCCCATGTGAGTGATGAAGGTGAACAAGCATCAAATCCAAGTTTATCAATGTTAGGTTTGGAATTGATTTTTCCAAAATTTAGCATATCGAAAGGATATGATTGTGGTGGAAAAGAGAAGGATGTTGTAGGTAGGATGCAAAGTCCACCAAAATCTAGGAATAGATCAGGATATAAAGAATAAAAGGAATCAGAAATAAGCAGATAAAAAGAATCTCTTGAACTATGAAAATCAACAATGATATTCTCAAGACAATTCTCTTCACATTCTTTAAAAATCTTACTCTGTTTTGGTAACGAATTCCTCAACATAATACGATCGTCTGGATTTTCCTCTTGTGTGATAGATAATTCAAAATTTATGTGACAAGCATCTAGTCTTTCCTGTGAACAAAGTGCATTTTGAGGATGAAGGTTTAAAGTTTCTTCTTCTAGTTGTGTATCATCTTCTCTAATCAATTTCGAAGGAGTACTAGAACATTCAAGATGATTTTCGTCGCTTAAGTGTTCTTCAATGATTGATTTTAAATGTTGATTAGAGCATGAGTTACAAGAATGAGGGTATTCACCTTGAGCCAGAAACGAATCATCTTCCATACTACAAGAATGAGGGTATTCACCTTGGAGCGTAAAACTAATCATCTTCCATACTAGTCTTAGACCAAAAATACAATGATTCAAAGGAAACCAATTTGGTTGTCAATAAGAGCCCCACCTAATAGATTCTACCTCCCTGCTTGCTCCAACATTATCGAAGAATTTTCTCTTCTAAGTAAGAAGATTGTCTTTGCACTTGAGATAGGATTTGCCCTGGTTTTTCATTCGATTGAACATGATTGGATGAAAGGGTTGGAAGCATCATAGAAAATATTCAATGCCAATGACATGTCATCAAGATTAAATCTCTTACAAGAGATATGATAGACCTTGTCAAAAAAGTGTTCTAAAGATGGATCGTCGCTGATTAGCTAAGTATGAAATTCTTCACATAATTGATCAACAAACTATAAATTCCAAAAGCATCTAGAAACTCATCTACAAATTGAAACCAATCAAAAATGTGACATGCCTGAAAGGATTCCAAACCAATGTTTGATTCGACCTCTAAAAGTAAAAGAAAAACAATTTGCATAAAACTCCTAATGAGATGTCATGTTTGATGCATTTGGATCAAAACTTGTTAAGGTGGTCTTAGCAAATAATATTGGTTTCACCATCAAAGGTGAGTTTGGACAAGCTGCGAGAGACTGGCCTGCTGGGGAACATCTGCACGAGAAGTTGGTGTTATTGTTCCAACACAAGGATTTGGGGAGCCATGGGGGAAATTGAATAAATTTGAAATAAAGGCTCTTACAAGGCCAACTTATCAGTCTTCCCTCCTTCTACATTCATTTGTCGACGAAATTTAAATTGTCTCTCTGTCAATTGAGAGAGTGGAACCGTCCTGGTTGTTCAAATAACCCAAGTCATTAATGGACCACCGCACGGTTTAACGTTGGCCACTCTAAGGTCTCCCAAGGAAACCAAAGAGAAAACTATAAACTAACTAATCTAACCAAAACAAATAAAACAAACTAAAAATTAACAAACTTAACCAATCCCACAAATCTAATTAAAAACAAACTACTAATTAAACTAAAACTAAATATAACTATTCTAACTATTATATACAATCCACTAATTACTATTATAATAACTCAAATCAACTATCTAGTTATCAACCTAATATTTCTTATTCACAAATGTACACTATAAAAAAACCTACAGATTTAATTAAAACCCCAAGTAAAACTCATGTGCTTTCTCACCAAGATGCCAAGAATCTCTCTTTTGATTTTTTATATTTTATGAAAAGAAATGAACATTACCAAAATTAAACAATCTAATATATTTTACTGAAATTAAACAATCTAATATAAATTTAATTAAGATTATATTCAAATTAAACTACTTAATGAAAACAAGAATCAACAAATTAATTGACTGAAACGCCCAAGTTCCAGCCTGTATGTTGGACTTAAGTCGGTCTGAGAGGAAACTCGCGACCGATTAGTCCGTAAGCTGTAAACGATTTGTTGTGTTTCAGTGTTTTGATAGACAAACAAGACATAAAAGAAAATCATAACAATCTTATGATTATAAATTCCCTCAATAAGGGAAACCCTCAAGTATGCAAAAACCTATATATAACAATTCAATCTATGATGAAGATAAACCTGCCATTCATAAACCTAATTAACAATTGTTATGTTCTTTATCTATTTGGAAGAGACAAGATATGGATAACAAGTTGATCAAAATTATATCATTTTAAATGATTTAGATAGCAAAGTAGTCATAAACCATAAAACAAAAGATAAACAAAAACATGAAACAAAATGACATGTGGAAGCTAAAGTCGCGATTAAAAACATCAATTCTCGGCTTCGTCTGCATTAGAACCTGTCCTTGTTCTCCTGTCAATGAGGATGATTATTATTACAAAAATGATAAGCATTTATAAGTTTTTCCATTAAAGGTAAACTTCCTTTGTAGTTAAACTGCTTACAAAAATCGGGAAGATCTTCCCAATATCAACTAAACTAGGAAGTCAAAATGAAAGTAAAATATTTCAAATCTCCCCTAACTTCTCATCAAATCCAATGTAATTTCTAATTGACTAGAATAGACCAAAAACATCAATTTAGATGGATATTTTATTAAAAAATGGTAAAATCTGATCCTCAGATCAGGGTACGTAATCCCTTGATTCTCAGAATGGTCTAATTTGAGAACATACCTATTTTAAATCAATTAAAACTAACGTAAATATATTAAAACAAATTATTGATTACTAATTAAAACAAAGAAATTATTTAAATCACAAATAAACCAAAACCGGATGATAATTTAGAACAAACAAAATCTTAATTGAATCTATTTCAATCAAACAAATATCAAATAAATCTTTGGTATGAATCCAACTCATATACAAAATCCATCCATATAGAGGTAACACTCTACATCCATTTGATTTTCATATCAATAAATCCATCTAGAATTGAGTGTAGGGAATTAAAGATGAAAAATCTTGCCACCAGATCCAAAGCATACACCAGTTCCATAGCAGCTTCAGCAGGACAATTAGATTGAAATCACACCACTCCTGAAGGTAGCAGCATCACTAATTGCCCACCTACAACACTTTAAAAGAGAGGTCTGCCCATATAAAAGTTTGAACAATTTCTGCCAAAAGTACCATGGATGGCCACAAGCTATGGCTCAAAGCAATCAACAAGTAGCCACGACCATCCAAAACCTGGAGGATCCAATGTGCACAACTGACAAACCTGCAAGACAAAGCTTTTGAAGCAGCAACTGCTTCCAAACATTACCCTGTCATTTCGTGCCTCTTTTGTGTGTGTATTACCTTTGTTTCCTCTTCATGGAACCTACGCTGGCATTCTTGAAAAGCTCTTGGTCCATATCCATCAACATCATTCTCACATTCCATTTCTATCCCCTATTTGGTAATCACACTGGGTTCAATATCTGACATATTTGGTGGGTTGTCAAGCTCTGTATTACTGTCGTGATCCAAACCAAAAATGTCAACCTGAATAAAACAACACGACTCACAGTCTCCAATAGGGGTATAATCAAAATTGTTGCACTCCACGCTTTCATAAGCAGACATTTGAGTGCCAGATCCACCATTCTCATCTTCTTCATCCTCAAAATCGGCAAATTGCTGTGTATAATCATTTACAGTGATTTCAGAGACAACTCCATTCCCAAGGGTTCCTGAAACGATGTTGTGTCCTTATTTCATTTCACCTTTGTGACTTGAATCAAACTCCAATGATGATCCACCTGGTAGATCAACAGATTCTTTTTGAATACCCTTTTGTAGGTTCTTTGTTCATTTTTCTGGAAACAGAGTAATCTTCTGCTTGAATCCCATGAGAGTTACCTGAGGTTCTATCTTGTCCACATGTAACTCTTTTAGAGAACACCTCTCCCCATTGGAGTTGTGGCTGACAAGAATCAACTACATTTGCCCCATCAATCCTTGCATCATTCAAGCATCTGCGATCATTCATAGAAATATGTCTATTTCCTTTCTTGTCTTGTCTCTGCAACATATCTATGGATTGCAAATGTTCGGCATTATTTTGAGTCTTCCAACCAAGAGCATCATAGCCATCAAAGCCCTCCAATTCTTCTGTGCAGGAACTTGTCTAGCTATCACAATCTTCCTCTCTGTCACTTGGATAAGACCATCCAGGCCATCTAATCTTTCCGATCTCAAGGTCATCAAAACCAATACTCAGCAACCTGTGTCTGTAAGCTTGTACTTCACACTCAAGAGAAGCAATTTCCTCGTCTTTCCTATGTATGAGATTTTCAAAATATGTCAAAGATTCCTGATCATGAGCGAGTTTTTCCTTAGCCAATCTTTTGTATTGATTGGCCTCTAGACGCTTAACAGCTTTTTCTTCTTGAGGCCGCAAAATCATTGACAATGTTTCATTTGCTGCAGTAGACGAAGAATTTCTCTCCTCCTCTAGTTCCGTATAAAGGTCCTGTAAAGCCTGATGCTGGCTACGGAGAGCCTCTCTTAATGTAAGAACTTCATTTTTAACCTCTAACATATGAGAATGGCTCCCAGTTTCTCTATCAGCCATTGAGAAGATCTGAAAAATGACCTCTAAAACACGAGCTAGATCTCTGTAATGGCTCACTTTCGGAAGAAACTGCCCGCAATGAGGGTAAAGGGGCTAAAAACGTTGCTGGGTTTTCAACGGATTGAGCTAATTCAAATGCGTTTGCCCAGAATCGCTCACGCAAAAACGTGACTCTGGGAGCAATTACGGGGCAGTCTTCTCTGGAAATAATGAAACCAGGGGGTTTGAATTCGCCCTACAGGAGCTAGGAGAGATCATACAGTGGACAGGGGTCTGGGTAGGGTTTGGACAAGGTATATGCAGGACTCAAAACCCAGAAATTTGCTCAAAAATCAACAGGGGTAACCTGGTAAGGAGGCAGGCGTTAATGCCAAAGTGTGTGAGGGTAGTGTAGTTATTTCTTCCATGCATAATAGTTATGCCAAGGCACAACCATCGGTTATCATAGCTGTTCAACCCACTATTCCATATATCAATTGGCCGATCAATGAAAACAATGGTGAGTGTATAATCCAATGCGCAATCAACATTGTGCCAAAGTTATAAACCATAAATCATTCCAATTGAAACCAAAATCAAATATTAACCATGCRCCAATGTGTATTCRTATAATCAACCAACCAATAGTTATGAAAACATTAACATAGGGATTATATTAAAAAGATATGTATGAAAGATTTAAACATAATACCCATATTTCTTATGAAATCAAAGGTTAAGTAGGTCAAATAAAAAGCCAATCCAAATACCAATGCATTACACACTTAACGAAGCCAAGTCATACCATAAATACGAAGCATGAGTACTGCTCAAAGAATCTTGCCAGTTGTAAAATGATAAGTGAGATGTAAGCACAAAGGGCATATCAATCAGAAGGATGACAACGGTTCAAACAATAATTCTAATGCGACTTTGAAGGACTAAGTTTTCACGCTTACAGTCGTGAAAACAAAACAAAGATAGGCGTGCGAAAAGGCGCAAAGAATAAAAGCGTCATTCATTTGAAAATTGCGACGAAAAATCAATGTTTGTGAAACATTGGTGTAGGCAGCTTATAAGACAATGGAAAAATGTTAATTGGCTGCCAACAGGATCCTACCGATATATAGTGATGCCATTTGGATTGAAGAATGCCCCAACCATATTTTCCAAGGTGGTGGTCGAAGCATTCAAGGAGTTCTTGCATAAATTTCTAGAAGCATATTTTAATGATTGGACTATTTTTAGTTTATTGAAAAACCATATTGAATGTCTAAGGATAATGTTGGATAAATGCAGGCAGTGTCAAATTGCCTTGAATCTGAAGAAGTGCATCTTCTTCTTACAATTTGGAGTTCTCTTAGGTCATATTGTATGCAAGAAGGGATTGTTGGTAGATCCATATAAGATTTCCATCATAGTTGATCTACCCCCTCCTACTTCAGTCAAACAGTTGTGCACTACGCAGGAACACACAGGATATTACAGGAAGTTCATTAAAGGATATGCCCAATTTAAAACACCCATGGAGAAGCTTTTGAAGAAATATTGTCAGTTCAGTTGGACAGAAGAATGCCAGCAAAGCTTTGATACACTGAAACAAAAAATTGTTATTGCGCCCATTCTAGTCTTTCCAGATTGGAGCAAAGAATTTCATGTACATGTCGATGCATCTTCCATTGCATTAGGAGTTGTCTTAGCACAACTTGGTGAAGGACATATTGACCATCCATTAGCTTTTGCTAGCAGGAAGCAATCAACTATTGAGATCAACTACACCACCACTGAGAGAGAGGGATTAGCCATGGTGTACGCGCTGCAGAAATTCCTCCACTACTTGTTGGGAGGACACTTTAAAATGTTTACTGATCACTCCATGCTAAAATACCTAGTCAAAAAGCCAGTGTTGGGGGGCGAGAATATGCAGATGGATTCTTCTCTTTCAGGAATATGACTTTGAGACCATAGTAAAACCAGGAAGAATGAACAAAGGTCCTAACCACTTGTCGAGGTTGGAGCATGGAGAAGATCCCACTAGTTTGGAGGATACACTGTCGGATGCACAGTTACTGGCCATTAGAAAGATTGATGACCACTTCACAAAGATAGTCCAGTTCCTGTCAACATGAATGTCCCTTAGCCAATACACAATTCCTGAGAAGAAACAACTAGTAGTATACGTTGTCGACTTTTCACTTATAGCTGGACAACTATACAAAATGGGGCTTGATGAGATATTGAGAAGATGTGTTATGGAGGAAGAATGATCGATGATCCTCATGGAAGCTCATGAAGGAATTGTAGGAGGACATTATATAGAAAAAGAAACTACGTAGAAGGTTCTTAGAGCTGGCCTTTGGTGGCCTACCTTACATAGAGATGCTAAAGACTATTACAGAGCCTGCGATGTATGCCAAAGAGTTGGGAAACCTTCCAGAAGAGATGAAATGCCACTAGAACCACAGTTGACCCTACAAGCATTTGAGAAATGGGCCATTGATTTCGTAGGACCTATAAACCCGCCAGGAAAGCGCACAGGAGCAAGGTACATAATTACAACAACAAAATACTTGACCAGATGGGCTAAAGCCAGAGCAGTTAAGGACTATAGTGAAAATACAATTGTTTGCTTCATATTCGATGACATCGTAACTAGGTTTGGATGCCCAAAGATCCTTATGAGTGATCAAGGCACACATTTCATAAATAAAAAAGTTGAAGCCCTGACAGAGGAATTTGCAGTCCACCATCAGAAGAGCACACCCTACCATCCACAAGAAAATGGGACAGTGGAAGCATTCAACAAGATTTTGGATACAACGTTGATGAAGATTTGCAATATGAACAGGGATGATTGGGATTTAAGAGTACCAGTAGTACTTTGGTCCGATAGAACTGCTTGTAAAAAATTAACAATGTAGACCCCCTTCAAGTTGGTTTACGGTCTCGAAGTCGTTGTTCCAATGGAATACCTGGTGCCAAACTTAAGAATTGTTGCCTTTATAGATATGGATGACGCTGGCGTGGTTCAAGAGAGGCTCGCGCAGCTGGTCGAACTCAAAGAAGACAGATTTATTGTAGGATTCCATCAGCAAGTACAGAAGGAAAAAGAGAAGGCTTATCATGACAGGCACATCAAGAAGAAATCATTCAATCAAGGTGATGTAGTATTGGTATATGACAGTAAGTTCATCAAGAATCCTAGGAAGTTCAGAATGCATTGTCTCAGGCCATATGAGATCGCCTATGTTACAGAAGGAGGAGCTACACAGTTGAAGACTTTGAAGGGAGAATGGAAGGATGGATTAATGAATGGGAGTCAACTAAAGTTCTATTATGATGACTAGTTGCCTCACAACTCTAAGTAAAAGCATAAGGAAAAGGTTCTAGGTACCAGGTGCAGTTGAAACTGGGTACCAGACATAGAAAAGACAGTCTGAATAGGAGAACGAGAGGAGGCATAGAAAGGAAAGCAAAGGTTGCACTGCACAATCTGAAGTATAAGTAAAACATAAAGATCAGATCTGAAGTGCCTCGAGATGAGTCACAGGTGAGTGTTGGGGGCATGTTGGCCCTTGGTTACGGAAGTAAGTGAAGAACAAGGAAGAAAAGGCAAAATGTGAACTTCGCAGAAGACATAGTGACTGTTACTGGGTCAAAGTGAGCAAAAGAGAAGAAAAGAAAAAGCGAAGTCTGAGAAAGAAAGTCATTGGATGAGGAGATCGAGGATGACAGGTAAGTGAGAAAGAAGGACCGTGGACAACTCAGAAAGTGAAAAAATCCACCATGAGATGCTTTGGAGAACTACGCGAGAAGGAAGGAAAGACAGGCTGGCAAAGCCTTGAAAACTCAGGTCAAGTTGACCTAGGGTTTTAAACACCTAGGGTTTTGGTATCTAGGGTTTTGACACCTAGGTTTTGGCCTAAGGATGTCGGTGAGATATTGTAATGTATAAATAAGAACCTACATGGGGGAAGGAGGTTCGATCTAGTAGTTGTCATTGTTGTTACTACTGTTGTTGTGTGATTGAGTGAGTAATATCGGGTGAGAGAGAAGAGTTGAGTACGAGATCCTTCTGTATTGTAAGATCTTCAGCTAGGTGCGAAGTTCAACCCTGCAGCTGGGTGCACAGGGAGGGGAGAGATAGAGGGAAGAAGAAAGAAGATCTGCTAGCTAAGAGTGCAGACAAGAACTGTATGCTCCATCTTAATACATTATCAAGCACAGTTCTGTGGACGTAGCCCTAGAGAGAGGGTGAACCACGTATATCTTTTGTTGTATGTGTGATTGGTGTTCTGTTCTTTACTGTTTCTTTACTACTATTGCATTACTATGTTAGATATGATAGATATACATTGTGCAGTAGATCCTAGGAAGATAAAGAATACTAGATCATTGTGTGTTGATCACTTTGAACCCCTGTTACATTCCTTCTAGTTGTAGACATCTCTTTCCTGCAACCCCCACATAGATGCTTCGGGTGAGACTGCATCTGCCTCACAGGTGTTGCTGAAAGGGCCAGTAACTAGGGCTTGTTGGTGTTCTCTTGAGGATGAACCATGGGTCTACCCCTAAGCCAACAATCCACACCACTTTTGAGCCCGCAATCCACCACCTTCCACCATGTAGCTCTTTTGTTACACCATGGTTTCAATTGCAGGACCGCTCAAGAATTTTATCCTTCGAGCATGTTTCATCCCCACAATGAAGCGTGGTCATCGATCTGGTCACAATATGCGATCTAGGAAAGCCCTTCTTTTGTTGCCACGCACTACTCTTGGATGGATCCTGCTTCCTGTTATGAAGATCAATGACTCACAATTACTTCAGGAGTTCGGGCTTCAGGCCTTTTCAATGCATAGTACTTACAATCCTCCTAAGTGTCGAATTTCCAAAGTGTGAGATATGGCGTCGCATGTCCTCTTGTTTTGGACAGCCGAGATTTATTTTGGGAGTCCGGGCTTTAGGTCTTTCCCCCCGCTTGCTCGTGCAATTCTCTGAAGTGTCAAATTCCTGAAGTGATAGATCTAGTGGCTCATGGCCTCTTGTTTTGGACGACCGATATTTATTTTGGGAGTTTAGGCTTCGAGCCTTTTCCCTTGCTTGCTCGCACAGTTCTCTGAAGTGTCAAATTCTTGAAGTGAGAGATCTGGCGATGTGTGGCCTCTTGTTTTGGACGGTCGAGATTTATTTCAGGAGTTTGGGCTTCGGGCCGTTTTCTTCTACTTTCTCATGGAATCCTTCGAAGTGTGAGATCTGCCTCCACGTGTTCTCTTGCTGAAATATAAATGGCCACGAGCGATTGCAGGTTCACAACTAGAAGATACTTTAATTTGCATCCTAATCCCCACAATGACTTCCCACCATCAATTTCTCTTCGATGATATATGACAGTCGTGACTTAATCTTTTTGATCTGATGGTTGGTCTTTCTCTCGCTCAAATCCTTTGGCTGAAAATTGAATTCATTCGCCTGTCAGTATTTCGAACTCGAAATGGGATGCCTCTGAATGCAGCGTTTGGATGCTTCTGTGTAGACCATGGACTTGGATGACCTGCTGCCCTTAACAACTATATGTGATAACACCATGGATGGACAAGATGGTTATGTGTAGTGAATAAAAGGCTTGGGTTGTGTGTACAACATCAAGGAAGTATGGTGGAAAGGTGCATCTTTTGTTTGCATTGAGCATGAAGAGAGTGGCAAGACAAAATGGATCACATGTCTACGCAATAATTGTTGGAGAGGTTCAAGAGGATGGAGTGGGAACACCTTTTCCACCAAATCTCATTGACTTATTTGGTGATTTCATAGACATAATGTAGAATAATTTTTTGAAAGTTCTCCCACCAAGACGCATTATTAACCACTGTATATAGCTAGAGTCTGGGCTACAATGACTAGAAAGAGCTCCTTACTGATTGTTCGGGCTTGAGTTGGAAGATTTGAAGAGACAGTTGACAGATTTGATTGATGTTGGCTTCATTCATCCATTGAGGTCCCCATATGGTGCCCCGGTTCTCTTTCATAAGAAGAAACATACTTCATAGTTGAGGATGTGTTTCGACTACTGAGTGTTGAACAAACAAACAGTGAAGAACCAATACCCATTTCCTTTAGTTGTCGATTTATTTAACAAGTTGGACAAGGCCAAGGTATTTTAAAATCTTGACTTGTGACATGGGTACTATGAGGTGTGAATTGCAGAAGGAAATGAAGCAAAGACAACCATGGTGATGAGTTATGGGACCTATGAGTTTCTAGTGATGCCTTTTGGCTTTTACAACACTCCTACAACCTTTTGCACATTGATGAACAATATGTTGTGACCATTTTTGGACAAGTTCATTGTGGTGTATTTGGATGACATCGTAGTGTACAAGGAAAGAATGGAGGAGAAAAAGACGTATTTGGCATGGGTCTTTGAGGCACTGCAATGGAACCAATTGTTCTTGAAGAAGTCCAAGTGTGTTTTTGGGTAGACTAAGATATCGTTCTTGGGGAACTGAATCGGCCAAGGATGCATTCGCATGAAACCTGTGAAGGTCAAGGAAATCAAAGATTGGGAAGAGCCACAAATAGTTTATGATATGAGAGTCTTCCTTGGACTAGCCAACTACTATCACAAGTTTTTAGAGGGATACTCCAAGATTGTTACATTCTTGACTGACTTGTTCTAAAAGGAGAAGGAATGGAACTGGACAAATAGGAGAAAGTCTACATTTAAGGAGCTAAAATGCAGAATTGTCTTTGCTTCCATGTTGAAGCTACCAAACTTTGAGCAATCATTTGAAGTGCAGACAAACACATCAAAATTTTCCATTGGAGGAAATATGGTGTCCTTTGAGAGAAGAAAGCTCCAATATCATGAATGCACATATTGTTAGAATACAGAAGATGGTGTGCTCATTTTACCATTGACGATACCCTCGTCACCCAACCATAGGCCGAAGCCTCCCTCCGAGCACCTTAACCTTGATTGAGAATTCCTCCGGAAGCAAACCCTATGCTAGATATCCAAACAAAGATTAGCGCATATTTCCCCAAGGATGGCGCATCACAAAAGGCTGATCAGATAGTCCAAACCCTAGCCAAGAGATATTCAACCCAATATTGAAACTAGTTTTTGCTGCAACTGCACCTGCAACCCTCCTCCAAACCTACGCACAAGACTGCAACTGCAGTGCGCACCAACTGGGAAAACTGCAATTTTGAGATGTTGCAAATGAGAACTGGCGCCCTGTATTTATAGTAGTCCTGCCAGTTTTGTTGGGGCCGACTTCTCCTTCTGGGTATGTGTCTGTTCAATATATTATTATTATTTTTGGTCGACTTCTTCTCTTGGAGGCTAATAGCCTAATATAAATTATCTTCTTGAGCCGACAAGGCTTCTAGGGTTATTATCCAACTCATTAGGGTTTCTCTTGCTTCTCAGAGTCTTCTATTCTCATCAGGTTCACACATGGGGGTAAATACCTCCCACATATACCATAATATTAACACATACCTCGTTCATGAGAAGGAGATGACTGCAGTGATACATTATTTGCAGACTTGGAGCCACTACTTGTTGGGAAAGTTGTTTGTCATAAAGATAGACAACATTACAACAAGTTACTTCACGATGCAGCCGAAGTTGCCACCCAAGAAGGCAAGGTGGCAGAACTTCCTCACAGAATTTTACATGACCATTCAATATAGGTTGGGAAGGTTGAACGTTATAACAGATGCCTTGAGCAGAAAGGAACAACTTTTTTTCCAAGAGGAGGAAGAATAGTGTCCTGCATTAGGGGGCAGTCATATTCACATCTTCGAAGAGTTACATGAATAGATCAAGAAAGTTTTAGAGCATGATCACACAATGAAGAAAATCATGAACCAAGTGAAGGAAGGAAAAAAATAGAATTTTTGTCTATGTGATGGACTATTGTACTTTGGGGAGTGAATCTATGTCCCTAAATCGTCCAACCTCATGAGGGAACTCATGAAGGAATGGCATGACTTACCTTGGAATAGCCACCCAGGATAGCGAAGAACGATAGCGTTGTTGGAGCGAGGATACTTTTGGGAGTGGATGAAGCAGGATGTGGAGGAGAATTTTCACACTTTCCTTATATGTCAGCACAATAAGATAGACACTAGAATGAGAGAAGGGTTCTTGCAACCTTTACCAATTCTAGAGAGATCGTGGACGAGTGTCTCGATGGAATTCATCACAAAACTTTTGATGGTGCAAGGATACAATGATAATTTGGTTGTGGTGGATCAATTCTCCAAGTATGTCATCTTTGTTGCGACAAAGATGACTTGCAGCACCGAATAAATTGTGAAGTTATTTTCCAATCACATAGTGAAGTATTGGGTTTTTCCACTAAATGTTGTTTTGGATAGGGATGCAAGGTTCATGACCAATTTTTGGACAACATTGTTCAAGTTTGTGGTGACAAATTTGTTGAAGAGTTCATCCTACCATCTGCAGACAGATCGATAGACTGAATGAATCAATGCACTTATGAAGGACTACTTGCGACACTATGTACAGGAAGATCAGATGACTTGGTCAGAATAGTTGGATGCCACCTAGTTCAGCTACAACCTACATAAGAGTTCAGTGAAGGGCTACATTCCATTCGAGTTGATGAATGGATATAAACCAACAAATCCTAGTTTTGTAATGCATGGGTTACTATGGGATGAATCCATCAGTGGTGGGTTTCATTAAGAGTTGAAATAATCGGTTGGATATAGCTCGCACACACTTGACTAACGCAGTATATAGAATGAAGCAGTGGGCAGATCGCAATAGATGTGATGCAGAATTACAAGTAGGAGAGTTGGTCTTACTCAATCTAAGAAGAGAACACTTCTCACCATTGAAAGGGATGGCTCCATATCTCTTGCATAGGTATGAGGAACTGTTCAAAGTTCTTAAGAAGATTGGTAAGGTCACTTACATATTGGAATTGTTGTTTCACATGTGACACATTCATCCTATCTTCCACATTAGCCAGTTGAAGTTATACCAGAGGGACCTGGATGACCCAATTCAATTTTAGTCATCCAGGGCGTCGATCATGGTTGTAGATAAGCCAGATTTCGAGGTAGAGAATATTTTGGCGCATCACATCCTAGGATAGGGTAGGGGTTGAATGCATGAGTACTTCGTCCAGTGGAAAGACAAGCCCAATAAAGAGAACAGTTGGGAGAGGTATAAGTCCTTGTGCAAATATGAGGACATGATTCAATAGTTTGACAAATATCACTACAGATCACAAGTGGTACAAAAGTTGTCAGGATGACAACAAGTTTAGTGGGGGAGGATGTAAATTCTCTCGGGACACCTTCCGAGAATGTGTGCTCCTTGGGAAGATTTGATGATGGATAGATGAAGAGAACAAGGAGGAAATGATCAGTTGGGTGAATGAAGATGCTTGGGTGTGGATGTGAGAACCTTGGGGCACGACAGTGAAGAGCGTGCCCAAGTGGGAACATACCTTTCTTCCCTTGCAACAGATGATGAAGACTTGGGTTGCGTTTCGCAAAGGGTGGGGATACTTAGGAGAAAGCCCAAGGAGTGGGCTCGTCTTCCCTTAACAACATGGGTGTGTCAAAGAGGTTGAACAACTACGTCGACACACCCACAAAGAGTCAGAAAGATTGACACAAGGGGGAGCACGAGACTATTGATATTATGGTAATTGTGGGAGGTATTAACCTCCATATGTAACCTTTGACTAGAATATAATATTATGGAAGCAAGAGAAACCATAAATAGATGTGTGAAAACCCTAGAAGACATGTCGGCTTAGCAGAATATATAATATTAAGTTATTATCCTCCAGGAATAAAAGTAGGCCCAGACTGGTGACTAGAACCACTATAAATAGACAATGTCTTAGCTCATTTGTTCACTCATTCATTCTCAGTCAGGAAACCAGAAATAGTGCGCAAGTTTGGAGGAGGAGGAGGAGCAGTTGTAGTTGTACGGTTTTCTCTTGTTTATCATTTATGGTAATTTCCCTTGTGTGATACCGTTAGAGAAGGTGTGCTCTCTTGGTTATTTGTTGGTTATGGTGTGGCTTCCTAGAATCATTATTTCTATCAAATTTTAAGGTGCTCGGGGGTGTCTTTGTTCCTATGGTTGGGTGACAATGGTGCAACATTGTCTATGGTGAAACAAGCACATCTACATTATTCTAATAGGTTTTGGTACCACACTACCTTCAAAACAGTCTAAATGCTGGAAGGTATATTGAGAGTTCCTTGTCAAACTCGTTGTAGCACCAGTTGTAGCTGCAACTAGGGTTTCTGATTTTGCAGCTGCAACAAACCCTAAACCTAAATTCTTGGGCACTTTCAAAGAATCATTGGACCTAATTTTGGGGTATTCTAGTGCACCCTAGTCTATCACATCATCTGGTTCCCTCAACCAGCAAAAACATCAAGTTTGAGTTTTTGGGTCAAAGTCAAAGGTTTAATTTTGGTCAAAATTGATTTTTGTGGTCAAAGTTGAAATTGCAAGGTTTCTAGCTTGTTCTAATCATTGAACCTTTTTTATTTAGTTTCTAACCTCTTCTTGTCAAGATGGTATCTAGTTTCATATTAGAAGACACGT
>SNQJ01S0214114.1:0-15677 GCA_010110895.2 Picea sitchensis | reverse complement strand
CCTCTACACAATTGTGCCTCCCTCCTTGGCTTAGTGCACACTAAGCTCTAATGTGCCTCTCCTCTAGAAAAAAATCCACACAAGGATGCACCCTCACTTACCCTTGCACCCTCCATGCTCTAGAGTGCACCCACTCCAAGTAAATGAGTCTCCTCCTCAAGGATTCTCCCTCACCCAAGCTTGATGTTCCTCCTCCCTTTGGATATGCCCCTCCACTAGCTTGTGTGCCCCCTTTCTCTAGAATGCGCCCTTCTTCAAGCTAGTGCCCAACCTCCATGAATGACTCTTCAAGGAAGCTATCAACCTCACAATGTATTCTCCTCAAACCCTTCACCTCATGTGCCCTCCTCTCCTCAAGAAATGTGCCCAAGTGTTTTTCATCTCCTCCTCTCCTAACTCAACCTTCTCAAGTGACAAGTGAGCCTCTCCTTACCCTTTTCCCTCCTTTAGCCTATCATTGGCCAAACCCTAAAAGACCAATGGCCAAGATTCAATCTTATTGATTTTTCATAGTATTAGGTTAAGCATAAAGTTCATTTAATTTCACCATGTCTTAACCATAAATAAGAATGTTGCAGCAACCAAGATCACATGAAGAAGCACCATGCACAAGAACACAAGATATATCATGCGAAACCCTTCTCAAACAAGGGAGAAAAACCCGGCCAAATCCTTTTCTATACTCTTCAAGAGAAAGACCTTTCACCACCAAGAATATCCTAGCACACAAGAGGGTGCACAAAACCCTAGAACTCTAGCGCCCAAGAGAGGTGCACAACTTTGAACAAAAAGTGTACTTGCTGAAATTTTCAAAACTCACAAGTGTGTGTGTGTTTACAATGAAATATTTCCTCTTACTTATATTAGACTTCTCCTATAAACTGAAGTGTCTATTGGAACAATAGGGCTGACATCACTTACTTATATTATTTATTTATTATTATAATAATTAAGACCAAGTGTGCGCTGGGAATTTCAAAGTCACAAAGTTATTGCCCAACACTTTAAGGTTCCCGTTCACCTTGTGCTCAGCCAAAGACGCGTCCTAACTCAACATATCGCTCTTACATTGGATAATCATCTGGAATTCTTCTCACTCACATCATGGGAAGGAGAATAGCATTCGCGTTCGACTGCATCCCGGTGGGAACCATGAACCCTTTGTTAGGGGATTTCTCTCAGGGTTTTAAGCTGAGAGAAAGACTCGCATGGTTTCTATGTTCCACATCTCACATTTTTTGTAAGCTGGAGGATGTCTCCCTTAGCTGCATTCATCAACAAATATAGCCATGTCTAATCAATGGGTGAGATTTAATACAAAAATCTCACTTAGAAAACTTTCCGAGTTTTAATAGTTTTCCTCATGTCCTTGCTCACCCATAAAAGTGAATTAAATGTTACTTTTCCCTTAAATGACATATTTCACTTTTGACTCAAATCTAATAAGTCAATGTGAAATTACAACATAAAGTAAACTATTAAGCGTAATAGTTTACTTTATGTCCAAGTGTGTCACCATAGGGTGTGCCTGTTATTTTCATATGAAATAAGGATGGGTGGTAGAGACTATGAATTGACTCTTGTCAATTGAACAAGGAAACGATCAAGAATCAATATATGTTGCCAAGGGATTGGCCGATATGTTTGATCAGATGAAGGGGTCGCGACAATGTTTTCAAATAATATCAACTTGAAATCCGAGGTATCACCGGCTATAAGATCAAGAACTGATGGCGTCTATGTGCTAAGACGAGGTTTAGACATTACAATTTTATTGTTTACCATTTGGACTAATGAATGCCCGGGGGTATTTATGAGTTTGATCAACAGGGTGTTACATTACTTGGACAAGTTTGTGCAAGTATTCATTAACAATATTTTGATTTACTCGCAGGTGATGGAGAACCTGATGAGAACTTATTCTTGGTACTACAATGTCTATGAGATAACTAATTGTATGGAAATTGTCTAAATGCTCAATTTTATCAATCGAAGATTCACTACTTAAGGAATGTCATCTCCGACGAAGAAGGTATTGTCGTGGATCCAATAAAGGTCGAGGGAGCCACTATGGAATGGCAAGCCTACATAGGCGAATGTCTGAGGAAGTGTGTAACTTCATGCGTTTAGTGGGATACTATCAACGGTTCATTCGAGGGATTTTAGAAGATAGAAAATCCGATCATGGAATTGCGAGAAAAGAACAAGAAGTTTGTTTTGGACGAGAAATGTGTGGAGGTATTTTGGAGGCTTAAGGAGATGTTAACCATGGCATTGATACTAAAGGTCCCTAACATGGGTGTGAACTTCTTGGTATGCATTGAATCATCCAAGACTTAGGCGCAATCTTGATGCAATATGGTCAAGTGATCACTTACATCTCGAGAAATTTGAGAAGGCATGAGGAGAACTATTCAACGAATGATTTGGAGTTGTTAACCATTGTTTATACCTCGAGAGTTTGGAGACACTACCTTATTGGATGAAAATTGAGACTAAAATGGACCACTATGGACTACAACACATCTTTAAACAAAAGAAACCTGAACGCGTGACAACAAAGTTGGTCGAAATTTCTTAGCGAGTATGATTTCTAGATTACTTACATAAGGGAACAATGAACCAAGTGGTTGATGAGTTGAGTCATAGACCACGCATATTTTAGTAAATTCCTCTTGGATAGAATCATTGAAAAGATTCTAACTTCTGTGCTTGAGGATGGTAGAAAGGTCAAGTATTTTATCGGATAAAAACACCATGATGGTACCAATATTTGAAGGATTTACTTTTGAATATGATGGATGATTGAGATTTAAAAATTGAATTTAATAATATGTGAGAAGGATGAGATGATTTGAGGAGCTTGATCCTAAATGGGGCTCATATAGAAGTGTACATGGCTCACCCAAGAGTCACAAAGATGAGGATAGACCTTAAACCCTTATTCTTAGGGAAATGAATGAAGGCAAACATAGTCAACCTCATTGGCAGGATGTCTACCTAGAATGTCTGTTGGTGAAGGTTGAACATAGACATCAACAAAGTTACTACATCCACCGTCATTCGAATGAAATGGGAGTTCATTTCGATGGATTTCATTTTATTACCCTTTGACTTGACAGGAGACATGACTCAATCTTTGTGGTAGTTGACACTCGGCGAAGGAAGCGCTCATTGTATGTATTCTTGTGTGTACACTATATGTCGGGCGCGACATAGCTAGAGTTTTCATCAATGATATTGTGAGGCTACATGGTGTACCCAAGACAATTATATCTAAGCCCGTCGAGGATCGGTGTTTACGAGACAATTTTGGACTAGTTTCCAAGGAGCGCTGGAACTTAACATAACTTTAGTATTGGAAGTATCGCAGAGACAGGGCGGTCGGACCGAATGGACAAACCAAATCTTGGAAGACATGTTGTGAATGTATGTGATGGGCCAACATAAGCATTATGGAAGGAATTCTTGCCATTGGTAGAATTCACATATAAAAACAGTTAGCAAAGCACCATTAAGAGGGCCTTTCAGGTTTCTTTATGGGTGACCATGTCATACACCATTGAGTTGCGTCAGCTTGAGGATAGGGGTCTTGGTGGGAGCAGTGATCAAGAAATGGAATATCAAATGAAAACAATAAGACAAAGGATCAAAAAAACACAGGATCGACAAAAGAGTTATGTCGATGTACACCATGTCGACCGGCCGTGAGATTCTGAAGTTGGCGTCGAGGGGTCTTCTTGTAGGTAAAATGCGCGCCAAGGGTTCAATCAAGTTTGGAAGGGGCAACTCTCTCCTAGGTTCATGGGACCTTTCAAGATTTTTGGAGAAGAAGGGTCCCATGGCCTATTGACCTTACTTTGATTATTTGAGGCTTATGAATGATGTTTTTCAAGTATGCTGTTTTGAGACATTATATTGAGTAATCCTACACATGTTATTGACATGAGTTCCTTCGAGGTATCAGTTGAGGTGCACTCCGCGGCCCGATTTGATCACGAAGATCTTGGATTATTGCATTCGACATCTACAACTGAGCAATTAGATCAGATTCGAGGTCCATTGGGACAATATAGTCACCGCGGTGACCTAGGAGGGCATATGATATGCGTAATGGTTCCATTTTGTTTTGATAGATAGACTTATGATACTATGATACATTATTTCGACATTACTCCTTTGAAACTCTGGGACAAATTTTAGACCAAGAGGGGGTGTATGTAACATCTCATTCTACTGATCACACTTTTATTGACTTATTTTTTGAGGTCACTTGCTTGCAAGTAATCCATATTATTATACTATTGGTTGTTTGATTATGATTATGAGGCATTATATCATTATATGTTATTTTGTGTATTTGCATAGAAAAGTTTTATTGACTAGGTTCTCCTAAGTATGCAGGACAATGGACATTGAGGATGCAAAGGCAACGATGAAACCCCTTGGAATCTGGATCGAGTCAGGGAGTGGACTATTGGGGTTTTGATTTTTGTTGATATGACATGTACATCCCGATTGTTGATTTGTGTACCTTGGGAAGTGTTCCCAGTAATGTTTCCTTCCTTAGCACATGTGGGAAATTCATTTGGCACTTTTTCCTAGTCCTTTATGTCTATTTGTACTTTGACTTTGGTTAAAGTGCAAAATGTACTGGCAAAGTGAACATTAAATTACCTTTGGTGATTTTGAGGAGACATAAAGTGACTTAGGGGAATTAACAAAGTGGGTTTTGAGATTACATTTATGAGGGTGATCTCAACCTTTGATTAGGGATGATCTCATCCCTTGGATCTTAGGTTTTACTTTTGGTGCCTAAAAGGGCAAAAAGGCCAAAGGAGGGGCACATTGTTCTTGAGGAGACTTTTTGCTCATGGGAGGAGGAGTCTTTGGAGGAAGAGCATGAGACTTGTTGCATGAGGGAGGGATAGGAGGAGGGCGCTAGCTTTGCATGAGTGCAGCTTGGAGCAGCTACCACCTATTATTTCTTGGAGAGACTTCATCTTTGAGGAGGTATGGCATTTCTTGAGCTGTTGCTACACGGAGAAGTTCTAGCCATCGAGAATTCATTGATGCTCAGGTTACATAGTGACCCGGAATGACATAATGAGACATTCTGATGGAGGGTTTGCTATGGAGCATCTGGAGTTGGATTACGGAGGCGGGAATCTGGCGGTTCGGAGAAACTTCCGCCATTTCTCCTTAATGAGTTTGAGCTTGGATACTTCTTCATTCTGGAGTTTCTATTGTACCAAGTTCTTATTGTATTTAGTACTTATTTGTATTAGATTATTGCTCTACCTCATATATATCATATCTCAAAACTAGTTTTCCACGGGGGGGTTTTATCAAGGGTCATATGACCAAAAATACTGTGTCTACACATGCATTTTAGTTGCTTTTAGGAAGCTCTTAATTCTATCCATATTTCAACATTTAAAGATTAAATAGGTGTGTTGTTGTTTATTGGGAAGTATAAATGTAATTTATCTAACATAAAACTACTTGCAAAGGGCACCAATCATTGACAACAACCATAACACATCATTAAAACTAAACTTACTTTTAAGAACATTTATAAAACAACAGAAAACTAAATTTGGGACAACAAGAAACTTGAGTGTCTTAGCTTGGTCAAAGGCAGACCAAGAAGGCAAGCTGATAAGACCTAGGATTTTCTACTTGATTAGATATTATGATGATTGATTATTATTGCCGGTATAGATTCATTGATGATGTAGGCTAATGATAGCTTATCGACCGGTCACATGTGGAGTAGAGGGTTCATGCACAACAACCAGAGACTTTAAAGGAGAGGTGTGGGCAGTAAGCCTGCCACATCCTACTAGCACTTACATTGTGGTTGCTTTCGAGCTGTAGGTTAGCAATTACCTATTTTGAAGACCCATGATGTCATGAGGAAGGCACCTTGATCATTTGATGATTCTAAGGAGCCTTATTCCTTGGAGTCCCTTAGTCTCCCACAAGATCACACAGGTATTCCTCTAGGGGTTTTGATGTCTACAAGTCATTCAAGAGGTGAGTGGTAGCCTTGGAGAATGTAGTGCATCCCTAAATGTACGTCATGCAAGGAAAAATGGAAAGAGGTGGAGTGGAACCCTTGGAGCCGTGGTGTGTCACAGAGGGGCATCACGTGAAACCAAAAAGTGAGTGACACCCTTGGAGCACCTAGTGCATCTGAAGAACGTCATGATTTCAATGGGTAAGTGAATAAACCTAGTCGTATAAAATGAATGATGTGATAAGTAATATTTGAAAACAATTTCCCTAATAAAATGTCTCCCCACCTAATTGAAATTAAAATCTAGGTATAAGTAGCACATGTGGTAAAGTAATAATCATAATTAAACATGTAACGAAGGGGTAGAAATTCAATTAAATTATTAAAATCAAATTACAATGGGAGATTAAAATTTTAAAAATGGAAATGATTTCTTTATCTACATATGCTAATTTAATTTTTAATTAAAAAGAAATTAAATGGTTTGTTTTCTACACTTGCTAATTTGAGTTTATGTTAAGAAGGGAAAAGAGGGAATCTTAAAGAAATAGGAAACTAAAGGGAAAATGGGAAACATAAGAAAAGGGAAAATAGGAAAGATGAATGTCTAACTTAGTAGGGAATCTTGTCTTTAAGAACTTTCTAATTATGAACCCAACTAGGAATTTAGTAAAATTAAGTAGAGATTCATTTAAGATGTGTAAGGGAATATTTTGGGACACCAAGGGCGTTTTAGGAATGAATGATTTTAGGTGGGTGGGGAAATAGGAATAATTAGAATAATTAATGAAATTAATTTTAAGTTGCAACTAAGGGATGGGTGACATGTGTATGGGGAGGTTTTATGATTAAATTAATGAAAAGAAATTAAATGAGAATTTGGGAAATAAATCATAAGAAAACTCTATCAAAGGATGAGGAGACTATGGATCATCTTTATCGTATGTTAGCTCTTGAATTCTTGTTTGAACTTATCTTGTGGGAGTTAGGATACCATTTCGAGGGTAATGAGTGGTAGCTCGAACTTGTGAGGCAAGTTGGGTGCTAATTTATCTCTGGTATAGTGCGTGTGGACCCTTTACAACTCAAGGGGCTCAAGAGGAATAAGAGTACCTAGCATTTTGCACGGGAGGTACAGTGAATCACATCGATTCGAGCCGAGAGTTGTAAGAATGCGGGACATAGCGACTTCGAGGAGTTGTCGCATTGAGTTCACGGTATGCATCGCGTTCCCATTTTTGAATGGTATATTAATGTTGTTCTTACACTTTCATTACTGTACCTATATTGTGTAAGAAATGTGTTTTACTTAGTGTTTTAATCAAAGAAATTTAATTCATCCTAGTCTTACATTCGTTGCATTCTGAATTGATTTCATTGGCAACCCAAACCCTGATTTCCTATATGATTTTTGTTTTTGTTTATTGATTATTATGAAAAAATTTTTGTGTTTTCCCTTATCCCTTCAGGAGTTATCGGTCCTGCCTGTTGATCGGCCGAGAACCCAAATTGGCTTGATGCGCCCTTGATTGTTTAAAGACCCTCTGATTCAAATGCCCTTCTTATCTATCTCTTACTTATCTTTGCATTGATTGATTCATTATCAAATGTTTAGTCCTTGTTCTTCTTGTGATTGATTACATCTATGCTTTCTAGTGATCGATTACTTATGTGTCTTTGTGTGATTGATTATCTCAGAGTTTTCTTGGAGTCCTACATAGCCTTTGCACCACTAATTTCTAGGCAATTTACCCAACCTAGGCACAACCTTCAACCATGTTTTTCTTGGCATCTTACACACATCAATTTTGCGCCATTTGTGTATGCACAACGCCTCCGTTTATTGACTCTGTGGTTTCATGGATTTAAATAACAATACTTATCCTTATTTTGCTTTCTTGAGGTTGAAATATATACACTCACAGAACTTAAATACATAGAGATTTACCTATTGTGCTTTAATATTGTTTTTGCTCTGCGTTCTACCTATTTATTCACCGATTCATACAATATACACACATATCATTTTACTATGTGTTTTTTTGATATATTTATTTAGATGTTCATACATTTAATTACCCTGGAAATTTTTTCTTGGCGTTGGACAGCGATTTATCCTTGACAACGATTTATCAATTCGTTTTTACCAAATCTGTTATAGCTAGTTTCTGTTTTAACCAATTCATATAATCGTCTTTTCAATACCATAAAATTATTTGTGTTTTACCTAGAATACCCATCATTGTTTCATGGCACATTACATAGTCTTCACACTATGATTTTTGTGGCACACTGCCCAACTTCCTCCCTACATTCTTTTTGACACCTTGAACAGATTGCACAAATATTCTGGAAATTCACCTCTGTGATTTCATTTTTTAGTTATGACAACATTATCTTGATGTTGGCTCTGTGATTCTAGGTGTATAAATGACATCATATTCAATTATTTTTGCTCTGCGATTTCATCCCTTTTTATGCCAGCAATACCATTTATTACTCTGTGAATTAAAATTGCAGTCAATAGACATTTAATTTTACCATATATAATGAACCATGAATCTAGAAACGTTTCCATGGTCGTTGTACCTGCATTGATTAATCATGTATTACCAGTGAATTACCGTGTGTTAATGTGTAGGTATCTTTTGGTAGGGTGTGGTTGTGTTAATATCAACGAATTTCATTTTAGGAAGGAAAATTATATAGTGATTCCATGGTAGCCAATTTCTTTTTGATAGGTAACTCATATAGAGAATTATGATAGCAATTATTGTAATTTGAGTTTAATATCCCCCATTGAAATATAATTCAACAGCGATATAACTTCTCAGCGATGTCAGTAATATTACTCAGTGATGTCGGTAATGTTTACACAGCGATAAATGGTACTTGGTTAGGACAACGTTTTACTTCCATGTGATAGTGTTTTACTGCCACAGGTGAGAGTGTTTTACTTCTTATGTGATAGTGATCCTTATGTGACAACGTTTATATGTGTCTGCGTTTTATTATTAATGTTTAGACTGCGTTCTCATCCAATAATGATACTAGACAATGTATACAACAATTTTTTATATTTAATGAACAATAAATTGTTTTATAGTAACAAATTTTATTTCACATTTTTTATTACCCAGCGATATAATATGGAGGTGAGAATATCGTTCAAGTCGGGTAATGATTAAGTTTGGAGGCGATTTAATTGTTAAAATCTGTTTAATCCTTGAGTAATAGATTGCACCATCAAGGATAGCATTTTAAATTTTGTGACAACAAATTGTTACTACACCCGATATTATTTATCGATTAGTTATATCCATTCACTTACATGATATCTTTATAATTATTAATAGTTTATCAAAGGGATTATCCAAAGACTTGTTAAGACATAAAACGATAATAGCAGGTATGCAGACATCAATCTCTGCAGGTAATATTTAGGCAGTATATAATATGAACAACAATGACATTGTTAAATATCATTAGTGTTAATATCATTATTAGCTCTTATTTGTATAGACGACGAATATTAATGGGCCGAATTGTTATTATGGGACATCAATATCATTGTTGGATATAATAGTTCAGAGTTATGATAACATTTATGTTAATAGTAACATATATAATAGTTCACTCCTTCACACTTAGACATCATGCTTAACAAATAATGGATTATGGTTTTTTAGTGAAGTCGTTTAATAGCTTGCAAAATTTTAATTTGAGTGATGTCACCCACAGTAATCACGATAGACTTGTTGTTTGGGTGTGTGGGTATAGTCTTCATGCATTTTGTCGGGATTAATCGATCTCCTAGTGTGTTGAATATTCTTGGGTTATTGGTCTAGATATGTTATGTTGCGCCTTGGTTACTGTCACACCTATTTCCTTTTGACGACATGATTCCTAATGAGGAAATCATTAGGTGATGGATAGAGGCGAATGATAACCTTGCCGGAGTCTGTGCTTCTCTATGAGGGAATTTGTTTTTGTAAATGGTTGTTGTTACTTGGTTTTGTAATGCCTTAAGGAATTGGGTTTTGTGTGACGTAGAGGTTTCTAGTTCCTGGTTGTTGAAGTCAATGTGTTGTGTTGTTGATGTCATCCTTTATCTTGTAAAGAATTTCTTGGTGTCAGGTAGTTGTTTTTATCTGTCTATTAATTATCACATGTTCATCCAGTTTCCTAATGTGCTAGTGTTTGAGTCATTTTACATTTTGATTTGTGCGCGTTGTGTTCATCGTCAAGTTGCACTCTTGCTAGCTGTTGTCATTTTTGTTGTCCTTCTTTACAAAAAAATTTGCTACATTATTGTCCACTTATAGTACATTAACAATAGGGACATAACAATTTAAGGTGGAGAACATATTCCCTCTATCTTTGTTGAGTTGAAATATCATTTTTGGTTCTTTAAGTACATTACCAAGGAGTACACAACAGAACATTGGAATTTTTTTTATCCAATGCAAGGAGTGTACATCGAAAATTTGTGGAGTTAGAAAGAAGAGCGATGTCGGAGAGACACACAAAGAGTCCACAACAACTCAAAGGGAAGCCTCGGTTGTTGTTAATTCCTTAGAGGAGGCATATGTCTTGTGGGGAGAAAAGAGAAATAGATTCGAGAAATTTGTATCACACATAAGAGTAAGCATTGATCAGTGCAAGTGTGCACAAAGAGAACTCTTTTTTGAAGTTCAAGGAGAAGAGTATCAAAGAAACATACTCCAGAGTTAATGAATGCTCTGTAGGAAAGATCTTCTAGTGTGCATTGAATTGAATGAAAGGAGTCGTCATTGGCGAAAGGTTCAAGATTGAGAGGAGAGATCTTTGCAAGGGGTGCACCCGGTTACGCTTAGACAAAGCTGTTGAAAATATGGGGTTGTGGGGCTCGGTCGAGTGCAAGGGTGGAGTGCGAGGAAGTGAACTTATTCCCAAGATTAGGAAGCTGGGAGGAATAGTGTGACCCGCTTGCACCTGAGGCCATGAAGTGTCTGCCCGGTCGAGACCCCTTTAACTTGGGTTTAGCGAGGAGAAGATTCAAAGAGACCAAAATCTTTGAACAATTAGAAAATTTCCTAAGTCCAAGAGAATGAAAAATCTCAGGATGAGGAGTGACAACATCCATCGGATATGTTGTTGGAAAGAAGATTGGACCATTATATCCCGACATCAAAGGGAGCAAAGAGGTAGCATGAGTAGAAGAACAAATCTGATGATAGGATGCAGTAAAGGATCGAGAGTTATCGATCTAAAAGGTAAAAATCTGGGGGTTTTAACCTTTGTGAGCCAGGAGGTTGAATTACAAGATCCAATGTCAGTGATTTGGGATCATCCATCATCAAAGGGAGATAGGTGGTGCAAGATTCACAACTTTGGAAGTTTTTGGACAGGAGGTGAAATAGTTGAAGAAGATCGTGGATTTGGTTGCCGAGGAAATATGTCAATAGATCGAGACTTGAGAAAGGAGAATTCCTCCGGGGAGTTCGGTTGAGAGTTAAAAATCAAAACCCAAAGTTCCAGTGAATCCCTGAACCGTCCCGGTCCAAAGGGACCTGCGATGGAAGTAGATCACAAAGCTTCAGATAAAATCTTTTGGGTTTCAGTTGAGATTTGATATTCCTAAAACCAAAAGTCCAAATTGAATCTGGACCAGATTAGATCTAAGAGGGACATGTGGCAGCAATCTATGCACACTTTGAAGCCAGGTAAAAGTTGAGAGTTGAGATTTAAAACTAAAGGCATTGAAAGAATCTTTCGATCGTCGATCTTTGGGGGACATGCATCAGTGGGTTGCGAGCTTCAGATAAAAGCCATTAGGGTAAGGTGAAATTTGAGATTTAAGATTTCCAAAGTCAGAAATCCTGAAAGCAGTTAGAACCATCGATTTGAGGAGGGATACATGGAAGTGGATTTGTCATTGCAGAGAAGTTAAGGTTTGAGAGTTGAAAACTTCTAACACCTGAATCGTGAAAACAAATCCACGATCGTTGACACGAAGGGGTAGATCGGCGTTGATTTTAAAGAAGCGGAATATAAACCATCTATCAGGGCCCCACACAGTTGCAAGATCAATGAATTAAGCTTGATTGCAAGGTCGGGGAAACACTTGGATGCTAAAAATCTAGGCGGGGACACAATCGAAAACCACGGTATTGAAAAGGGAATACATGGAAGATGGATGTGGATTGTGGGGAGAAAAGTGGTGTGGTCTCAAACCACTTTCGATCGCTCTGGAATCGCATGTTTACGTAAAGTCATAGCCTGAGGTCACACACAGGGAGGGGCCTAACAGAAGGGGCTAGCACCCATGAATTTAAAAGTGTTGAGAGCACTAGAGAAAGGGTTTGTGGGTTTAATAAGAACTTTGCCTTAGGAGAAAAGGGGACCTGTGTAGATTGATTGGAGTCTAATAAAGGCTCAAAGAATCGATCTGAATCCTTGACAGTGATCCTAGACGGGGAGGTCCAGCCACGAGGAGAGAAGGGGGTCTTCATCAAGTTATATCAAATCATAATTTTTGTTTACTGGGCAGGTAAACAAAGGAGATGAATATTGTCTGACTACATGAAGTAGTATCATGAGCTAAATTGTGTCTGCGGTGTAGGCAAAGGTGAGAAGATGAATAGAGATAATATGATGACATCAAATGGTATCAGAAGATGAAGTTCACTTGTAGACTAAAGGTGAAGGAGAAGACCAAGTATTGATGCTCTATGAAGGCGTGGCAAGGTATGCAACAAAATGGTGGGTATCGGGGAGGGTTGAAGACAAAATATGGCTCTTGAAGAATACGTAAGTGTGAAGTTGAAGAGGACAGCCGAGGAAAGAAAGTAAAATCGAAATTGACAAGGGCTCATTGAGATAAGAGCAATAATGGAACAACTAACATTGAAGATGAAGCAGGAGGAGATTAAGGTACACTGGACATATGAATAGCCTTTGAATGAGAAGGTAAAATGGCTTGTTCAAAAGTTGTTGACTAGAAAGAAATAACAAGAGTTGAGGAAGTTGAAAACCTCGATTGACATAGAAGATGTTTCAAATCATTGAACTAAGTTGGGAGGAACCTGGTGATGATGAGAAAGAAGAGATGGAGTTAGGGATCTGTAAATTTGTCGAGAGTGAACTTCGAGGTTTCTAGGTGGAAATAGAAGGAAATGGATGATCTCATATGTTGTTAAATTTGGCGTGACATTGACGATTAGTTCTCCAATGAGAGGCCATGTGGGCCACCCCGAGGCTAACCAGGGATATTTGGAGAATCAACCCGTCTTTTGAGGTGTTGACAAAAAATCTAGGGGGCAACCTCTCTGTGAGTCAAACCAAAATTTAGGATGACGAGATGCTATGTGAGTCTAATGCTGCAAAGAGTCGGGGGGAGCGTGCAACCTTTGTGAGCATGGGCAGGTCTAGTGAAAATTAGGAGACTTACACGACCTCAGGTGAGGCATGAATGAACTAGATTACTGCAAAAGTCGGGGGGAGCATACAACCTCGTGAGCCTAGTCAAACCTTGTGAGCCATGAGCAAGTCAAGGCATCTAGCAAAATTAGGTTGAATATAAAATTCCTATGAGCTAGAAACAAAATGATATCCTAATATTGCAAAGGATGTAATTGTATTGATCTAGTGTGTTGGCACCTATAAACATTATCCACCATGAGCCGAATTTTTGAATTGCACTTGTCCAAGGTTGTAGCTAAGAGTCTTAAAGTGTAATGTTTAGTTGCAAATAAAGTCTTAAGTCTGGTTCTATTTTAGAACTAAAGTGTAATGTTGAGGTTGCAACTAAAGTCTTGAGTCTAGTTCTATCTTAGAACTAAGGGTGTAATGTTGAGTTGCAACTAAATTCTTGATTCTAGTTCTATCTTAGAACTGAGTCTAATGTTGAGTTGCAACTAAAGTCTCAAAGTCCTAGTTCTAAGTTGAACTAAAGCATGTGCAGTCTCAAGTCTAGTTCTAAGTTGAAATAAAAGTGTAATGCTAAGTTGTAACCAATCTCAAGTCTAGTTCAAGTTCGAACTAAAGAATTAGCAATGTTGAGTTGTAACCAATCTCAAGTCTAGTTCTAAGTTGAACTAAAGTATGAAGTTGAGTTATGACTAAATCATGCAATCGGGTTACTATTTCGAGCCTCTCATCTACCCCTCTTCAACCTATATAAGATGAGATTGAACCCTCTCTTCAAGACAGTTCTACAACACAATTTTCATATACGAATTAGGGGGGTGAAGTAATGAGGAGCATCGGTGATAAGAAACATCATATCAAGAGTTAATATTTCAACAAAGATTATTTTTAAGTCTTTAAAATGCGGTCGAGCCATCTTGGCAGAAGCTCTTTGAGAGAAGAACATTCATGGTGGATATTTGTAAAGAGATCTTACATTATTAATGTAATAAAGTAATATTGTTTGTTGGGTTTTTTCTCCCTGTACACGGTTTCCCCAGTTTATATGTGTTGTTGATGTGCATTCTTACTCATTTACATAGTTATTTCTATTGGGTTATGATTTGGTATTTGGAAGTGTATTAAGTTGGAATCAAAGTGTTGAGAAAATAAAATAATTAATCCGCCTAAGAAATCAAGATCATAATTTATACTACCAAGGAGAGGCGTTGATGAAGAGTTCAAGTTGCCGGTGGAAATGAGAGAGAGAGATCGGTGATCTCATAGGCTGTCAGGTGGGGAGAGAGAAAATCCCAAGTTGTGGGGTGGGAAAGGGAGAAGAGATGAAATCAGTTGAGATTTCATATCAGCAGGGAAGTGTTGATGGAAGAAGATCATAGGTGTGTTCTAATCGTTGGGGAAATTCAAATATTCCTACCAAATAGTCTAGCAGAGGCTAATACAAGTGTTGCACATGTGAGGGAGGGTAGTGTGACAATAATCCAAGAGAAGATGAAAGTTCAAGTTGCCAGGTGGGAAATGAAGAGAGATCAGGTGATCTCATAGACTGTCAGGTGGGGAGAGAGAAAATCCCAAGTTGTCAGGTGGGAAAGGGAGAAGAGATGAACTCAACTGAGATTTCATATCAACAGGAGGTGTTGATGGAAGAAGATCAAAGGTGTGTTTTGATCATTGGGGAATTCAAATATTCCTACCAAATAGTCTAACAGAGGCTAATACAAGTGTTGAACATGAGGAGGTAGTCCAACAATAATCCAAGAAAGAGGCCATGGAGCCAAATTATTTTAAAGCTAATTGTGTCGGTGATGCAGGTGTAGTAGAGGAAAGACATCTAGCAAGGACTTCCAAAGAGTAGGAGGAGGAGGAGACACTGATGTTTGCCCCAGTATAAAAAGAGAAGAATTTAGATGAATTGCTCACTCAATGGGAGAAAGAGCTAAAGATGTTGGAGCAGGAGCATAAGAGGAAGAAGACAACATAGCTTTTGTTGAGTTGTATGAGGAATTGGAAGACCTGGAGAGAAGAGTAAATATATAGAGTAGGCATATCCAACAGGTCAAGTTGGAAATAGGTGGAGGAGCATACCATCTTGGAGAGCAGCTAGAGGAAGTTGGAGTTGAACCAACACAAGGGGAGATGACATAAGTCAATATGTTAGAGGAGGAAGATGAGCAACAACTCAATGGTGAGATTGCAGAACTAGAGTCTGCAACTGAGTGGCTTGCTAGTGCCACAGGAGATGAAG
>SNQJ01S0214113.1:0-15584 GCA_010110895.2 Picea sitchensis | reverse complement strand
ATTAATCTAGGATAATGTCTTCCTTATGCTGCCCAAACATCAACACTCCTTCTCAGCAAGGGAGACATTCTACAATAGGCCAAGTTTGTCTCTGAAGTATACAAACTTCACCCTAGACTCATGACACCTATCTGTCAGTCCCGGGAGATGTCTCTCTCCCACCTGAACCAAGGGAAAACTCCCTTTGCGACTCTCCCTCTGATCCAACAGACTCTCTATGAGATCAAACATACTCTAGGTTCGCATGAGATAGCATCTCGAGTCTTTATCATTCCTAGTCAAGTCATATTTACTAAGGACAAAGACCACACTAGGGCCATTTACCACAGGTACACCCCTGTGAGTGAATGTCAACCCAATGCTATCTAACACGTGGAAAACACCTCAAGCACCTAGATTCCATATCACTCCTTGTCATTATCAAGGAAGGACTACACCTAGGCCCATTTACCACAAGTACACATTTTTTATAAATGTATCCTATATCTCTTGGTCTGCATCCAATTCTAGGATAAGGTCCACCTGATGCTTATTAGGGCCATTCATCACAAGTACACCCTTGTGGGTGAATGTCTTCCTAATGTTTCTACACATTGGAGGAACACTAGCACCTCAAGTCTTCTGTCCTTTGAAGACTATTCTTGGGCCATTCACCACAGGTACACCCTTGTGAGTGAATGTCTGCATGATGTTGCCTCCTACAGAACCATTATCACCTCAAAGACTATGCCAGGGCCATTCTCCACTAGTCAAATCACCATGACCAATCCCAAGAGAATGCCTTCCTAATGTTGAAACATCAACACTCCCTCTTAGATAGGGAGGTATTCACCTTGACTTCTTTTGATGAAAATTTCTCCWTCCCAAGATTGAATGAACATGCTATGTTAATGTATCTATCCACTTCATGTTCTATTCTAGAACCATGTGGAAATCATCCTGCAYCAACACCATGCAAAGGATATAGTCACACACTATCCAAATACCCTTTGGAGATATGGTCATGTACCCGCTAATTGAATTAAAAAAGGAATTAGTCCTTGGGTTACCAATCAACCAAGTTGTCACTTGGGAATACAATGGAGAAACCCTGGGACAATTACCATCCCCACGTGTTGTCACATTTTATTGAATGGTAAACAACCTACCTGATTCTATAAAACACTTACTCAACCCACTTAGCCAAGCAACCCTTGGAAATAAGGTCAAGTAACCACTGATCGAGGGAGCTCTCTGGGCCTTGATGCTACCTGGGCCATTTTCCCTAGCCACATTACATGAGCCATGGTCAATACTCTTGACTTGTCAATAAATTTGACCTAGGGAGAAAGACTTCTCCTTGATGCTACAATATTATCACTCCCTCTCACGAAGGGAGGCATTCTCAACCACTCAAAGCCTATCCCTGAAGTGTACAAACATTTCTCCAGGAAAAGGCTTATTAAGAATGTCAACAACCTACTTGTTTTTAGAAATGTATTGGAGCTTCAGTACTCCCTTCTGTACCATGTCACAGATTTAGTGGTACTTGACCTCGATGTGCTTCAACTTGTCATGAAAAATTGGATTTTCTGAAAGCTTCACACAACTTTGATTGTCACAATGTATCACGGTCGATTCATGCACCCAATCAAACAATAATGCGAACAACTTCTAAAGCCACACTACTTCACAACTTGTTAAACTAGTTTTAATATACTTAGCTTCTACAGTGCTAAGTGTGAGAGATGATTGCTTCTTTCTTATCCAAGAGACCATACCATAACCCAAATTGAAGAAAAAACCTTATGTACTCTTTTTGTCATCTTCACTCCCTACCCAATAGAAATTTGTATATACCTGTAACTTTACGTCATTGTTTGAAACATATTTCAAACCATAACTAACTGTGCCATGCAAATATCTTAATACATGATTTGATGTAATCCATTGTTTATATCTTGGTTCAACCTAGAACTAGCTTAGAGTGTTTACTGCAAAGAAAATATCCAGCCTGGTATTAGGAAAATACATCAATGATCTGATCAACTATCAATACATAGAAGGATCCACCAATTCCGATTCTGAATCTCTCAATTTCTTTAGGTTCGTCACCATGTGAGTGGTCATGGTATTACAGTCCATCATCCCAAATCTCTAAAGAATCGTGATAACATATCTCCCTTGACCAAGGAACATCTCACTTGGCTTCTGCCATACTTCTAATCCCAAATAGTAATGCATTAAACCAAGATCCTTCATTTTGAACCCTAAGGCCAATTGTTTCTTACACCTAATAACGAGCCATTCTGCTCCCGTAAGGAATATATCATCAACATATAGCACCAAGATCAAAGGATCGCCATCAAAAACCTTTTATCAAAGGTTGGGATTTGCTTCACTCTTGGTGAAGCCCAAGCTCATCAAGCAACCATATTGGGTTCATAAGCTTCTAGTCGGTTTCCACATATATCACATAAAGTGACTCAAGAAACCAAATAATTTAGGTAGACATATATAGCAACTATTGAACACAACTGGGAGAGATTCCATTTTCTCTCACTCTCTCTATGCCTTGTCAATGCTTCTCCCTCACAGAGCCACAAAAACACTATGCAACAATTGTAATTTCTCTCGTCCTCTACCAGAGGAATCAATCCAGTGCCACAACAACAAATCCTTTACAAGAGTGGCAAGTGCATTGCTAAATTTTCCTCTCTCATCCTTTTGTGAGTAACCTCATCTCCACTTACTCAAATATATCAACCACATTTGACGAATTTCTCATACACTAGTTTTCCTTCCATAATGACTTCTTAACCCCTGCAACCACGTTTGCACAGATCCCAATCTTGCAACACGCTAGTTTGACTACAGTATTGTTTGTGATGCTACAATATTGTACACATAAAACACCACAATATTATGCCCTCTTTCTCAAAACCGAAGAAACTACGTGGAGACCGAGTAACAACAATTTCATCAATCGCCATCTTTCAAAACGCATCTTTAGTTCCCTACTCCAACAACAAATAGCCACAAGGCATCACAACATTCATGCAACAGCCTCATTCAATAAACCACATTTTCGTCATTGTTTCAGGTACAGAGTGATATAAGCGATGATTGTGATAAAGTCGTATAGGTTGTGGGATTTTTACTTAATGATGTCATCGTAGTGAACGGATAAATCTCAATATTTCCTCCTCAGATGACAAGAAAATATTAGGGAAAGGGCACGTCTCTCTCGCAGGCATGTAAAAATATTCACACAAAGTGCCAAACGATGAATCCATGGAAATGCTATCGATATGTATTGATAGAGCAATGGTCAATCATTCCATAATATCTCCATCAACTACACCATTCTTTATTCCAGAATTTATACATTCTCCTAACAGAACAGTCAGAAGGATGTCGTGTATCAACATGTCCCATGTCTGTATGTGCTCCTCATTCATACACCTATTTCGTTATTCCACAAAATCTTGTATATCTGTTTCCGTATAACTGGACATTATTCTTGATCCTAGAGCTCAAATGTAGTGAGAATCGAGCTACAGGATATAAGAATGCATGCAACTTGATATTCATGTTCAAACTAGTGAGCGTGGCAATGAAATTGGGATTTGTCGTTCTTGGCTAACATTGTTATGAGGATTACCTGGATATTTGAAAATTGATTTCTTCATGATGCATGTAAATCTGGACAATTATTCAAGAGAAATAGGTTTTATAGGTTTTAGCAAGCCTGCTACTATTAGCAATTACTCGTTTCCACTCCCAATCTTGTATTTTCTCTAGTTGGATCAAAAATCAATCCTGGGACGTGCGGATTCTAGATTTCTTAGATAGTGCCTATTGTAATCAACCATGTCTTCAAATGCAATAGGCCGTGACTTTAGCAACACTAGAGTTTCTATTGTTGGGAGAACTCCGAGGTCTAGGTAGGAATCCAGATAATTAATCCAAGAAACCTCCTGATGGCTATGCTCGATCCAATAAAATGAAGAATATGGTTGTTAGCATTATGAGTTCAGTGGTCAGGGATATCTATTAAGTTCTTGTATCCGTTTGTTATTCCTGTCTAAGTATGGATTCTGATCACCACAAGGATCCTATATCTCTTGGAAGCTGAGTAACAAGATGATCTGGATTTTATGAGCAGAATGAAATGAATACAGATTATTAAAAGATGCTTAAAATAACAGAGATACAGTAAAACTGGTTTTCTATTCAATAATGAAATAAGATGAAACTGTAAAATGCAGCGAAAAATAAGCTTGCCGAAATGGTGGCGACTTATCTCTGAGAAGAGATGTGACCACTGCGCTCATTCGCAAGAATATGGTTACAATGAGGCCATGAAGGCCTTTTACAATAAACAAGAATGACAAAGACCCTAGACATCCAAAAACCTAATCCTAAGAGATGAAGCGCCAAAAGTCGTGTGGGCCCCGTTTGGGTAAGTTAGCACATCAACTTCACGGGGTCGTAACTTTTGCATACGATCTCCATTTTAGGCGCACGATAGCCTGTTGGAAAGGTCTAACCAAGAAGAATTTTTTTTGACTGGCCAAGGTTATTGTCTTCGATTGTCACCTAGGCCCCAAATCTCAAAAAAACGTCGTTTAGGGCCTCAAAACGACCCTAGAAGTTTGGAACCCGAAAACCTACCAAAAAATTACCAAGGTGGAAAACTGGTTTTTGAGCTAATGGAATAGGTGGGTGGCCACTGATATCCACCTAGATCAATCCTCTCTCCTTAAGAAGCAATGGTATCCATTACGTTGAGTTCCCCTATCAGATGAGGAAATTTCTGTTGAATTTGGTCCCGGGTGAGCCACTTGCCTTGGTGCAAGAGCTGCCCTGCTTTGACGACTCGATAAAGTTGGATCCTTTGCTGTCGAGTACCCTTGATCTGTGTGTCCACAATATGATCATTGGATTCCTGTTGCATGCAGTCAGGGTTGAGCTCTGTTGGTATCAACTGCTCTGCTATCTTTGAGGTGTCCAATAATGGTGGAAATATGGCCGAAAGAGAGCCACGTTGAACATTGGATGAAGAACAAGGAAGGGGGGAATGTTGAGCTCAAAAGAATTGTCACCCACAGCCTTGGTGATGGTGTATGGCCCATAACAGAGTGGGTGAAGCTTCTGATGGGACCCTGTAAGGTGTTATTTCTGCAATTGCAACCAAACTTTGTCGCCCACCTGAAACTTATGTGGCACCCGATGTTGATCATGGCACTACTTGTACTTGGCATTAGACTTCTGTAGAATATCCCGAACCTGTTGGTGGATGTGCTGAATCCGCTCAATGAACCGGGTGGCTTTGTCAACTTCTAGTGGAGCAGGGGACGAGTCGGTCGAGGTGGTCGCCAGGGGTAGTGCAACATCCATGGGGCCCAATGGTTGGAATCCCAACCCCACTTGAAATGGGTTGTGGCCAGTTGAGCTATGGAGGGCTCAGTTGTAGCTATGTTGGACATAGGGAAGACTCTCATCCCATGTGCAAGGGTGTTTTGAATTGTACATGCGCAGGATATGTACAACCATCTGATTGACAACCTCATATTGGCCATCTGTTTGGAGGTGGAAGGCAGTGGATTTGGTGAGCTTGGTATCCAACAATGACCAGAGGTTCGACCAGAATGAGCTGAGGAACCGGCTGTCACGGTCTGAGATAATGGTTTGTGCGATCCCAAAATGTTCCCATACTCTTTCAAAGAAGAGCTTGCCAGTGACTTTTGCTATGATGTTCTTCTTGCAGGCGGTTAGAATCACCATCTTCGAAAAGCGATCAACAACAAAAAAAACACAGTCATTTCCCCTCTTTGTGGATGGGAGGCCTAAAATGTAGTCCATTGATATAGATTCCCATGGCCTGTTAGGAGTAGGAAGAGGGGTGTACAGGCCTTGTTTCTTAGTGGTCGGTTTGGCAATAGCGCAGGCGGTGCAGGACCTGATATACTTGCCGACATCATGTCAAAGTTTCAACCAATATAAATGTTTCTGCATCACTACCACTGTCTTTTCGACGCCAATGTGTCCCGCCACCCGATTGTAGTGAGCTTCCCAAATCATCTTGTGCACTCACTTGATGAAACGCAGAGATGGCCCAGAAAGCATAATAGCCCTTCCTTAAGATGGAAATTAGCGACCACTGAGTTGGTGCCCAACATTTGGTGGGTGGTGGAGAAGTCAGGATCTGTCTCGTAGAGGTGGGGGCATCTGAAGGTCTCGTGGCCGCAAGAGTCTAACACCATTGTGAGTGTCGCGACTAGAGGTCAACTGAGGTAGTCAACAACTCGGTTGATACTTATTGTTTTATACTTGATGTTGAGGTGGAACTGTTGTAAGCATGTTGACCACTTCTGATCGTGGTCATTTTGCAATTTTCCTTGGGTCTGCATGAACTGTAGTGGCTTGTGATCATTGTGGATGACTGTCTCCTTGCCAAGAATATAATGTCTCCATTAGCAGAAGGCTTGCACAATGGAGTACATTTCTTTATCGTAAGTAGGGTACTTATGAAAAACATTTGATATTGTCTCACTATGATATGCCATGGGGTGGCCATGTTGAAGGAGAACGTCTCCCACAACATAATCTGAAGGATCTGTCTCGATCTCAAAGGGATGTTGCAGGTCCGGTAATGAAAGTATTAGGGATGAACACAAATGATTATTCAAGTCATCGAAGGCTTATTGTTGGGACAGACCCCACACAAATTTTGTCTTACTTCCACCCCTTGTTACTTGGCTGAGGGCCCATGTGATATGAGATAATCCCAGCACGAACCTGTGATAGAAATTGGCGAGGCCCAAGAAGATCCGAAGTTCAGTGAGTGTGGTTGGGGCTGGCTAGTCACAGGTGACCTAGATCTTGGTTGGATCCACATGCACACCATGTTGATCAACAATGTAGCCTAAGTAATGGACCCTATCCATGCTGAAGGAGCATTTTTCCAAGTTTTCGTGTAGTTTGTGTTGCCGCAAGGTGTGCAGAACATGTTGAATATGTTGCAAGTGTTCTGCCCAAGTCTTGTTGTAGATGAGGATGCCATCCAGATACACCACTACAAAAGTATTTGTGAAAGGTCGTAGGATATTGTCCATCATCCTCATAAAAGTTGTTGGAGCATTTGTCAAACCAAAGGGCATGACCAGCCATTCAAAAAGACCTTATTTTGACTTGAAGGTAGTCTTCCATACATATGTTTGTTCTATTGGGACCTGGTGGTAGCCAAAATTTAGATCAATATTACTGAAGTATTTGGCCTCCGTGAGTTGATCAAGGAGGTCATCGATACGGGGAATATGGTACCGATTTCGGACTGTGATTTTATTCAAGGCCCAATAATCAATGTAGAGTCATCAGGTCTCGTCTTTCTTCTGCACCAAAACGATTGGGCTCCCACAGGGTGATGAGCTGGGATAGATGTACCCCTTATGGAGTAGTTCTTGGATCTGCCTCTTGATCTCCTCATTTTCTAATACAGATCAGTGGTAGATTGGCCCATTAGGTAGCGGTGCGCCTAGGGTCATATCGATGGGATGCTTGACCTGGAAGTGTAGAGGTACCCTGGTAGGAGAGGAGAATATATCTGAGTATTCTTCCACGACCTTATCCACTTGATTCTATTGTGTGGAGAGATTGGCTGCAGAGGCCTTGGATGTGGCTGCAATATTTCGCTAACTCTAAGAGAGAATCACGAAGAAGACAAATTTCTCAGTCTAAGAGATGACCTGCCTGCATTTCTTGGCAGAGATCAAGGAAATATCACTAGGAGGGACTGCCTCGGGTATCCTGTACAATTTCCTGTTCAAAGTAATAATAACACTACGAGGCCTAGACTCATATACAACATGACGTTTCCATAAATAAGGTTGGTACAAAAGAACATTACAAACTTTGAGAGGAGCAACATCACACAATACCTCATCTTTGAAAGGCTTGATGTCGTATGACAGTCGACACTGTTGGTTGACGCAGAGATCGCTTCCTTGGCGAAGCCATCGAATGGTGTAGGGTTGTGGGTGTGACGTTGTCGGCAAGGCCAACCGCTTGATTACCTCTACTGAGATAAGGTTCTTCTGGTTACTGCTATCAACGATGAAATGCAACGGGGTTCATTTTATACACATCTGTGAATGGAAGAGGCGCTCTCCCTCTTTTGGCTCATTTGGTTCACCAGGCTGGAGCTTGGTGATAGCAATGGTGGCACTAGATTCCACGTCAATGATCTGTCTTCCCCTTTCTATTTATGAATCAGAGTCAGAACCCACATCTGATTCATAGGATTTCACTTTAGCCACCAACGACTACTTTGAGTGGTGGTCAACAGTGTTATTCCAAGGGCTCTTATGGAATTCGCACCACTTCTCAGTATCTTTCTTTGTCTTTCCGGTGTCCTTCTTTGCTTGTGGCTTGGACTGGTTGTCCTAATACTACCCATATTTTCTCTATCATTTGTTCTATGGGTTGGGGACACCCTTTCCTGGATTTTGCTGTGAGTGGTTCCCAGGCTTAAATTATCGCGTCTTTTGTTTGAGCTTCTGCTTGATTTTGAAAACATATCGGTAGGTCACGCCCAAGGACGAGATGAATATAAATTCCATTTCGGTCTAGATATATCTATGTAGAGCACCGTGATACTTGAGCACCAGATGTCTCTTTGAATCTTTGATACCCAGCTTGGTGCACAAGGTATGGAAGATATTTGTGAACTCTGGCACTGCTTGGTGTCTTTCTTGCCGCAGTGTGGTCCATTTGGTATACAAGTCGTCATAACTTCCAACAGGGTAGTATTGTTTCTTAATAACATCCCTGAAGGATTCCCAGGTGGTCGTGACTGTAAATAATGAGGGTTCCTATGTTTCCTTTTGCTCAAAGAAAGTTTCCCACCAATATTTGACATGGGGAATGGCTTTGAGGAGCGCATAAGTAATTTTTTCTCTATCCAAAAAGTTATGGACAGAAAAATACCCTTCTAGTAGATTCAAACACTTATCTACAACATCTATTTCTATATGACCTTCAAATATAGGAATATCGAAGTTGATTTGTACCTTGAAGGGGGTGGCGCCTCCGCTTGAGGAAGATGCATCACTTGTTGGTAACCATTGAAGGATTTGCGCGAAACTATCCATCATCTCGTTCCTCTGTTGCGTGATGGATTCCTCAAGCAACATTTTGAAAGGATCTCTTGTCCATTCATCTTTATTTTCTCCTGCCATGAGAGGTTGCTTGGGCGTGCAAGAGATTATGTCCTCAAGAGAAACAATCTCTAGACCCAATTCTTTGTACCCTGGCCTCATTGGGGACATTCATTAAGACGATAAGTAGCAGACCTCTCTGAAACCACTAATCCAGATTTTACGAGCATAACGAAATGAATACATATTATTAAAATGTGCTTAAAATAACAGAGATACAGTAAAAATGGTTTTCTATTCAATAAGGAAATAAGCTGAAACTGTAAATTGCAATGAAAAACAAGCTTGTTGGAAAGGTGGTGGCTTATCTCTAAGAAGAGATGTCATGATTGTGCTCATTCGCAAAAATATGGTTATAAATATGTGATGCTTCTATGAATTGTGACTCTTACGAATTCTCTGGTGAAGCAAATGGCCTCCAGATTGGTGAGAATAGCTATGGAAAGAGAAATAACTCTCTTCATTTTCCTGGGCTATCCCGTGAGGGATTCAAGCTCAGTCTCACTCTCATACCATGTTGAATTTTTATATGAGATGATATTTTATAGATTTATTATTACAATTATGAATGTGTCATATAGAGAACATATGGTGAACATCCATGAAAGGATGTGTCCCTTTGGATAATAAATAACTATTTATTATTATTATTATTATTTATTGTATATATTAGTAATATTACTTAATAATTAATAATTATATTATTAATTATTAATCTAGGAGAATGTCTTCGTGATGTTGCCCAAACATCAACACCATTCACTCTTCTTGGGAGTGCATGAGAACCATATAAATGTTTGGTTGAACCTATCAATAAGAAAGAAGAGGTAATTCTACCATGTGGTGGGATGGATACAAATCAACATCCACAAACACCACATACATTATTTCTTTATACACACACACACACACACACATCAAGAGTTCAAAATTGGCTTTACATGGAAAATGAATAAAGAAACAATGTTGATGACAACATGAAAGCAAAAACTAATGCTCAAATGTAATACCCTTAGGCGGAACCCCAACTGTAAATGTAAATATAAATGTATTTATATATATAAGTTGGTTAATTGTTGGTATCAAGTCTTGGATTCAGTTTTGTGAGCACATCCCATAGTTTTGTGATTGCGCGAGGATTGTGCATAAAATAAAGAATGCACACATTTTATAGTGTAGTTCACACATGTGTAAGTGTGCGAAGATGGTACCAAAGGAAGAATGTGCACATCTTAGACTTTTGTGCACATGCAGATTAAGTGCACAATTTTAAGGGTAGAGAGCCTTTGTATATATGTTTGTGTTTTGAGGTTGGTGACCCTATATGCAAAAGGCTAGTGTGCATGTATTGTAAATGTAATCACCCTCAATATTGTTAATTTAATCACATCACTGCACCCAGATTCAACTCGGATTAAAAGATATGTTGGGTTGAACTTCCTGGAAAAGGAGAATAAGGGGGAGCTTAAGTCGAGGGGATATTTTATTAATATTTTCGAAAGTTTAATTTATGGATATGTATTTATCCTAAGTTCCCGAGGGTAGGGAATGAGTCACCAAGTGGCTAAAGCTACTTATGAAAAGTGACAAGTGTCGAGTGGAAGGAATGCAATATATAATGTTGGCCTTAGTCTAATTTAGGAAATTATCACACATTCCAGAATCATTCAGATGATCTTCCTCTGTGAAGGAATACATATTTTGTTGTAAATTATTGTCATTGATTCACCCTGTGCTTGGGAAGACTTGTTTACTAATAAATAGGTGGGTTCTTAGGCCCATGAGCATTCTCTCCAGGTGAAAGTTTGTTGATAATTGTTCCCTGGTGCACTGGGCATTAGATAAAGGTCTACGAGACTTCTCATTTGACTTGTTGTTAAAGCCCCGAAAGAGAAGTGGGGCAGCCAAAGGACTTTTGAGAAAATAAGGGGCACTATTCCCAGGGTAGGACATGCATGTGGGGAATGAGAGACTATAAGATAGTTGCAGTAGTCAGCTCCGTGGACCAAGTATTTTTTTGAATATCTGACCATAGCCTGGCATTAAGAACTCTTTTTCATGTGGATTTTAAGCCCCAACTCAAGGGTGACTTGTCTTTGAAAGGTTATGAGAGACAAAGTCTATGGTTGGGAGGAACATCTGAGTACTGCACACAATTGGTGACTTTTCACAAAAGATAAGTGTTCTTCACATGCTTGTTTAACTACCGTGTGCTCTAATGTTCATATTTGTAAATGGGTTTATCTTCCTATATGAATTTGCATCTGAATATTGTGATTAATTATGTGAAATGTTACAATATATATGTGGGTGTGTTTATTAATCCTTTATGTTGTGACATATGTGGGAATGCTAGTTATAAGTGTTTCATGTTATCTACATGTATGATTAATCTGAATATATTGTTGCACATGAGAAGTATGAAAATTATTTAGTATTCCTATAAGTTAAACTTTGTGGTAAGATTAGGAGATACCAAGGCATGGTATGAATCACTGAGTGCGCAGAGAAGCAGTCCACATGCACAAAGGTGATAGAATCTGTGTGCATCATTCAATTTATTGCACACAAAGTAGCATTATGTGTGCAGAGCATTTGCGCTTAAAACATTATATACGTGTTCTAAAGGGATAAAGTGCACAATAGATTTTTGATATTTATTCCACTTCTATAATTTTATCAAAAGAAGTGTACTTGTAGAGTGGGACTCAACACAGGTTTGGGCACAATACCTTAAGGTTGTGCGTAGTTAATCCAGTCTACTTGTAACAGGGAGTGTTATAAGTAGTATATGTGCACTAGTATTTTTGAAGTAGCATGGTCCAATAGTAATCTTGGGATGCTACAAAGAACATCCTAGAGACATAAGTTAAGGTTGTAGTAGCGTGGCCCAACCTAGGAGGTTGGGCACATTACATTATGGTATTAGAGCCAGGTTCAACACTAGACTTCTATGGGCCAAATATCAACATGAAATATATCTGTGCATTAAGTATTGGTTATGCATAATGTAGAGTTTATTTTGCGCGGAAAACCATTGGTGCATGGTATAGAGTTGTGATGCATGAAAGAATGGTGATGTGTGGGTGTGCACACTAGATTTTGGACATTAAATCACCCAAGGAAAAAGAAAATAAAAGATTCTAACAAATTTTGCATAACTTTCATAAAATTGTCGCATTAATTAGTCTAACAAACATTGTTGACTGCACTTTTTGCAGAACTAACAAAAATTAGTTTAGAAAATGATCAATTCAGAGATTAAAATCATGGCAGGTGTGTAGAGAAGCTACATTCAAGATGAAGAAATGGAAAGGTTGTATGCTGGTATGGGTATTGAAGGTACATAATCCAATGGACATAGGGAAGGCTTAGAAGAGAGAATGAACTTGGTAGAGACCATAATTTTTTTGCAAAATGAAATCCAAAGTTATAAAGTTGATAACAACATGCTGGTGAAAGACAAGGAGGAACAATAAGGCTTCAACATCAAGTTTCTACAAAGCTTGGACATAATTAGAAAAACATGGATAAGGAGGTAGAGACAAGTAGGCCAAGAATACACAAATCTTATGATGAGGGAAGAAAAACAAAAAATTGTTGACAAGAACCTCCATCACTCTCCAAGATATTCAGCCAGGAGAGCGCGCAGTAGTTCGAGTCCATCTCCTATCAAAAATCATAAGAGAAGGACTGGGGTGGACAAGCTACAGGGGGGAAATGAATAATATTAAGCCTCCCACTTTTGATGGTGAGCATAAGAAGGATGAAGATGAAAAAAAATGGTTGTTGGGTATGAGGAAATACTTCCATTTGCATAATTAGTCTTTGTGGGCACAAGGGTGAATTTCCATTTATCATCTCAAGGAGAAATAACACATGTGGTGGGATTAGTATGTGCAAGTGAAACTCATTGATGAGAAGAAGATTACTTTGAGGGAATTCAAGCGATATTTTGAAAAGAAATATTTAAACAAGCACTACTATGATAGGAAAATGAAGGAGTTCTTTGATATCAAGCTTGGGATCATGACAATAGAAGAGTACGAAAGGATATTTTTAGAGGTGCTGAAATATTTTTCTTTTATCAAGGATGAATAGGTGAAGATTCAAAGGTACCTGTGTGGGATTCTGTAACTCCCTTTTGTTACTGTAACGCCCAGATACCATTCTGTAACGCCCCCTTTCACTGTCGGGCAGGCGCTACTTCGCGGAATAACAATCTCATACTTAGTTATATATATATGACATGCATTTAAGCAAATGAAACACATTTAAACTCAGAGTAACATAAGAATTACTGCTAACACAAATATTCCCTGGCATTAACAATAATTCATCTGCACAACATAATACATGATAAAATATAAGCATCACAGGCATGCAAAACATAACATTTAACATAAGCTGATACTTATCTTGAAACTGTGGTAATTCCACCAACCAGGTACAGGCCTTCCACGAACCTCCCAGCCTTAGACCACACTGCTCATCAAGCTCACCAGTGGGTCACCCCCAAGCTGGGACTAAGCTCCACCCCAAGGCAAGGAATCCTAGGCTAGGCAGCGGTTACAGGAAAAACACACAATCACAAGGATTTCTCTCCCAGGAACCACTCATACTCACTGCCCACATACTCTCCTTCCCCACATGCCTGTTTACCCCCAGGAGTATACACCTTCTCTGTCACCTAGATAGTCCTTCGAATACTAACCTCCCTTGCCTTGGGTTTCAGTAACAGACCGGGCCGGAAGTCTCCGAGCACTGTGGTAGCTACAGGGTTCCTTCCAGGAGTTCTCTCCTTCCTCTGCGCACTCTCTCACCTGGAGAGAGTGTTGTACAAACTGGCCAACAAGCCACACGCAGTCCAGCACTACGTGGGCACAACAACCAACGGGGAAAACAGACACGGGATTTCCAACATGCTTAGCAATGACAGGATGGTCTCGCGGTTATGGCTTGGGGACAAAGATTCCACACACAGGCTCAATCTGTTCAAATAGAGGATGTCTCAGCTTTCCAGAAATCAACACAGGCTATCCCCGAAATCAACACACAGACTTCTCAGAGATGCATGATGAGTTGTCCATGCAGGGGTAGATTCAGAATCCACGGTTCACAACAGGATGTACGGGCTATCTCAGAAAAAATACAGGCCTTTCTCCCAGTTCAGAGGATGCACGAGGGTATCTCTGCAAGGGTCGGATGGTTCACACTCAGGAAATCGAGGGTCGAATGGAGGAGGAACCCCCAACATGGCTCATCTCAGCCATTTTATTTGCATGCACCTGGGTTGACACTTCTCACCCATGCAACTGCATGCATTCCTTCAGCATGTGTCCCTTCCATTCAGAAGTTGTTTGTCCTTCCAAAAAAGAACTTAGGATTAAACATATTATTCACATGTCTTTTGGAGTAATATTAAAATATTATTCCCCAAGGAATTATTGAGTTTATATTTTATTACTGTTCCGCATAATACAGGTACAAAATCAGGCTCTTGGCCTTCAACACTTAGGCTCTCTGGCCTAACAATCACATAATCCCACTAGCTTATATAAACTCGGCTCACCAGCCTATAAAACATATTTACAATTCATTTCATAAACAAGATTTACAATAGGGCTCGGCCTTGGGGACATTACAATCCCCCTCCCCGTATTTTTCCACTATCCCCAGTGAAACTTTACACTGCATCTGCAAGCTTTTCAAAATATTTCAAAAAGATGCGGGTACTTTGCCCACATAACATCTTCATGCTCCCATGTCGCGTCCTCGGGATCGTACCAGGTCCACTGGACCTTTACAAGCTCTATGGATCGATTTCGGAGCTGTTTACTTTTCCTGTCCAATATGCGCACAGGATGCACTTGCAGGACACCTTCTGGTTCCACCTGAATCATATTCCAATTGATAACATGATTAGCATCAAGTATATATTTCTTAAGCAGTGAAACATGAAACACATTATGTACAGTCATAGATGCATGTAATGAAAGAATGTATGCAACTGGCCCAATCCTTTCCAGGATTTCAAAAGGCCCACAGTATCTTGCTGCCAACTTGGTGCAACTTCCCAGCTTCAGGGAACTCCTGTTAGTTTTCACTTTCAGGAAAACATGATCACCACTTTGAATTATCTGTGGGTTCTGTTCTTATCAGCATAACTTTTCTGCCTGTCCTGGGCAGCTTTCAATTTCTGTTTAATTCTTATCATTTGGTCCTCCATCTCTTGAGCAACTCTGGCCCAACTACTACTCTATCAGCTGGATTATCCCAGTGCACTGGAGTGTTGCACTTTCTTCCATAAAGTGCTTCAAATGGGCTCATCTTCAACGATGCATGATACCCATTATTGTAGGCGAATTCTACCAAATGCAGGTA
>SNQJ01S0214111.1:0-15677 GCA_010110895.2 Picea sitchensis | reverse complement strand
CGACCTGACACTTTCTTATTTTGTAATTCTTTTCTTTAATTCTCTTCAGGGCCTACATGTACTTCCTTCTTCAATTCACTTTGTCATCTTCAAAAATTCATTTCTACTCAACCATGAGGATCCACGTGACATGCCACATACCATCAGAAACAACATGATGTATACTATCCATTCATGGGTGTTGTATATGCACGTGCATTGTCCTTAATGTCCAAATACCTTCATCAATCTTGCATTCCAAAACCCATGACTAGGGTTGACATCAATGACAAAAACCAATCTTCCAACATATGACTCCTATGAGATTCATGGGACAGGTGACATCTAGTGCGCAATAACATCAGACATAAGCTAGACATCCATCAGGGTATAGGTGCACTCTGAGAGGATCCAAGTTCACGACACCATGAAGATTGACGCCTTAGCAGCAGACTCCCTACAAAGGACCACAACACCAGAAGTAGTGTCATATACAACAACAACAGTTCAGGCCTGTTCAGTAGAACAAACCTTGGTTTCAATATGGTGGGCCATCAACTTCTACTTCCAGGACCAGGAGTACTAGACCAAAGACAGGATGTTGTACATGTGGAGATCCAAATTACCAGCATGACTGTCTGGTTGAGAGGGCTAGAGAAGGTGGGTCATTCAGACACACTATAGTAGAATATTTGGGCAAGGCCCACTGGATTCATGCAGCGATGAATAATAGCCAGGTCGAGCACCAATATACTATGCTCGAGATGTCACATACCATTTCTGACCAGACCTTTAGTATTTTGATAGATCTCAGTGCTACAGATAGCTTTATTTTTGGTGCAGCGCTAAAAATAATTAAGGTAAAGGCATTCAAACATGATGAGTTTATCTACGTGGAAATGGCTTCGGGATCCAAGCAGAAGGTTGGAGGAATAGTTATGGATTGTATCCTCAACCTGGTATAATTTGTAACAAAAAAAACTTGTACGTCATGATATTAGGATATTATGATGTCGTGATCAATATGTAATGGTTGGAATCACATGATGTGATATTGAACTATAAGACAAAATGATTGAGTTTGACCGATGATGAGGGACAAAGATAAGTGATTGTAGGAAGAAACCAGGGAGTTTCTTGAAGGTTCATATCTTCCCTCCAACTACAGAAGTGTATGCACAAAGGATGCAAGCTATATGCAATCTTAGCGTTGAACGAAAAGGGCATGGAGAAAGGATTAGAAAACCTTCCTATAGTACGAGAGTTTGTGAACGTGTTCCCAGAAGAGTTACCAGGTTTTTTGCCTGAAAGAGAGTTGGAATTTACCATCGACCTAAAACCTGGAACTAAACCAACAATAAGAATGTCTTATCGTATGTCAACCCCTGAGTTACAAGAGTTGAAAATGCAACTGAAGGAGTTGTCGGACTTAGGACTTATACGTCTGAGTGTGTATCCTTAGGATACGCTTCTTATTTTCATATGGAAGAAGGATGGGTCGTGGAGACTTTGTATTGACAACCGTCAATTGAACAAGGAAACGATCAATAACCAATACCGATTGCCAAGAATAGACGATTTGTTTGGACAAATGAATGGCGTGAGGGTGTTTTCGAATATCGAATCGAGATCATGATATCACCAGTTACGAATCAAAGAGGAAGGAATTCCTAAGACCGCATTCAAGACAAGGTTTAGGAATTACGAGTTTACCATTTTACCATTTGGACCGAAAAACGCCCCAAGTGTATTCATGAGCTTTATGAATGGGGTGTTCTGTGAGTACTTCAACAATTTTTTTCAAGTATTCATTGACGAAATTTTGATATATTTTCAGACGAAGGAACAACATGATCAACATTTTCACTTGGTATTACAATGTTTACGAGAGAACAAATTATATGGGAAACTGTCGAAATGCTCCTTTTATCAATCGAAGATTCATTATTTAGGGCATTTTATCTCCAACGAAGGTATCTCTATGGATACAACGAAGGTGGAGGATATTATGGAATGGCATGTGTCGACGAACGTACTACGAGTACACAGCTTCATGGTTTTAGGTGGGTATTATCGACGGTTCATAGAAGGTTTTTCGAGGATAGCAAATCCCATCACAGAATTGCAAAAGAAAAAAAAGAAGTTTGAATGGACCGAGAAATGCGTGGAAACATTTGGAAGGCTCAAGGAGTTGTTGACGACAACACTGATACTAAAAGTCCCCGACGTGGATGAGGACTTCTTAGTATGCACAGACACATCCAAGGAAGGATTAGGCAAAGTCTTGATGCAAGATGGTTGAGTGATCGCTTACATATCAAGGAAGATAAGAAAGCATGAGGAGAACTACGTGATGCATGATTTGGAGTTTTTTTCTATTGTGTATGCCCTGAGAGTGTGGAGGAACTACAAGATTGGATGAAAATGTAAACTGAAAACAAACCACTATGTTTTGCAGCACATTTTTATGCAAAGTGACTTAAACGCGCGACAAAGGCATTAGTTAGAACTGCTTAGCGAGTACGACTTTGAGATTACCTACATAAAAGGAATAGTAAACAGAGTGGCAAATTCATTAAGTTAGAGACCACACAATTTTTTGGTGATACCTCTTCAGATGAATCTTCAAGAAAAGATTCTAACTTTATAGTGCGACAATGAATGGTATAAAGAGGTTAAGGAAAATATCGGACAAGACACCATGTTGGTACCAAAATTTGAGGGATTTACTATGGACAACGATAGATTAATGAGGTTTAATGACCAGAATTATGTACCTCCTAACGATGAATTGAGAAGTTTGATTTTATGCGAATCTCATAGAGCAGTGTACATGGCTCATCCAAGAGTCACAAAAATTAGGGCAGACCTTAAAACCTTATTCTTATGGAAAGGAATGAAGGCAGACATAGTCAACTATGTGAAGAGATGCCTAGAATGTCAGCAAGTAAAGGCTGAACATAGGCATCTGGCAGGATTACTACATCCACATGTTATTCTAGAATCGAAATGGGAGCTCATTTCAATGGACTTTGTTGTGGGATTGTTGCTGACGACAAAGAGGCATGACTTGATTTTTGTGGTAGTTAACACTCTGACGAAGAGTGCACATTTTATTCCTGTGTGTATGACATATTAGGTGCTAGAAATAGCTAGAGTTTTTATTAGCGAGATTGTGAGATTACATGGCGTGCATAAAAGGATCATATCTGATCGAGGATCAGTGTTTATATGATTATTTTGGACTAGTTTCCAAGAGGCATTGGGAACCCAATTTAACTTTAGTACAACGTATCACCCAGAGACAGACGGGAGGACAAAATGAATGAACCAAATCTTGGAAGATATGTTGTGTATGTACATGATGGACCAAAAGAAGCATTGGGAAGAGTTCTCTCCACTGGTAGAGTTTGCGTACAACAACAACTATCAAAGCACCATTAAAATGGCGCCATTCAAGCTTCTCTACAAGAGACCACGTCAGATGCCTTTGAGCTGGGATTGACTTCATGATAGGGTCTTGGTTGGAACAGAAGCGATCCAAGAAATAAAATAACAAATGAAAACAATAATACAAAGGATTAAAGAAGTGCAAGACCGACAGAAGAGTTATGTCGATGCACATTGTGTTGACCATAGTTATGAAGTTGGTGATCGAGTATTCTTGTGGGTGAAACCACACAAGAATTCAATCAAGTTTGGAAAGGGTGATAAACTCTCTCCTATTTTTGTGGGCCTTTTCGAAGTTGTGGACAAGAAAGGTCCCATGGCCTATCGACTAGAATTTCTTGATTCTTTGAGGCATATGCATGATGTTTTTCATGTAGATATTTTGAGACATTGCGTTAGTGATCCTACCCATGTGTCGGACGAGGGTGGGCTCATGGCAGAGCCAATCCGCATTCTGGACCATCACATTCGACAGCTACAACGACAAACATTTGATCAGTTCAAGGTCCATTGGGACAATTATAGTTCACACTCGGCTACCTGGGAGGATGCATATGATATGCGCTAATAGTTTCCATTTTTTTTTCGTAGTTATAAATTTAGATCTTGTCAGATGCTTTATTACTACATTTATATACTGTAAAACTTTGGGGAGAAATTTAAAACAAGAGGGGGTGTATGTAACATCCTACTCTTGCACTCACATGATTTGACTTATTATTTGAGGACAATTTCATGCAAGTGATCCAATTTTAGTATATGGTTTTCTATTCTAGTATGGATTCTTATGATGATGTTGATGATTATGATGTTATGCTATCTGATATCTATGTATTGACAGATTCTATTAATGAGTTTCCCCTGAGTGTGCAGGAAAATTGACAGGTTGAGGATGTCAATGGCATCAATGGACCTCCTTGGACTCTGTATCGAGTCAGGGAGTGGATTGTATTGGTTTGGGTATTTTTATTTATGCATATGTGATATATGATCGGGTATATTATGATGTTGTTTATGGATCATTGACAATGTTTCATTGATGGATGTAGGCTGATGATTTCTTGTTAATCAGACTCACATAAGAAGTAAAGGGACCATGCACATAAACAAGATATTGAGGGAGAGGTGTGGCAACAACCCTGCCACATCCTACCATCACTCCCACCGTGGCTCGAATTGTAGGTTAACGATTACCTAGTTCGAGATATCCATAATGTCGTGAGGGTAGACTGACACAATATCTCACAAAGATTCTAAGGGGCGTGCAATAAGACATGGTCCTTATTCCTTAGAGGCCCTTAGTCTCTCACAAGGTCACCTAAATGGGGTATTGACTCCAATGGTTGGAAAACTACCAAAACCAGTCAAAGACGAGTGGCACCCTTGGAGCACTTAGTGCCTCTTAAAGGGCACGTCGTGTAAATGAAAATTTGAATCAAAAGCAAGTGGGGTCCTTGGAGAACAGAGTGCGTCTTGAAGGGAAGGTCATGGTATAAATATGATTCAATGAATTTAGGTGGCCTAGAAAACTTGAGCGAGTGTTAAACCTTAAAATATTGAGCATGTGTCGAATAAATTAATTGATTATCAAATTACTAAAGAATGAAATTATTAGGCATAATCCCTAATGGTCTAAGCCGTTGGAAATATAAAAAAATAACTAAACCTAAGTATAAGTTAAGTAGAAGACAAAAACTAAATTTCAAATCAGATGAAATAAGAAGGGGGGGTAAACCAACTAAAAAGATTAAGGGAAATGAAATAATCTAAAGAAGTAATTCAAAGCACATGTGTGCATAAAATACCAAATTATAAATTAATTTGAGAAGGGAATAAAGCATAAATAGATGTGGAAGCATAGAAACGTATCTAGTCTAGTGTACTAAAGAACTTTACTAAATTAAACAAAACTAAGTTTTAGAAGGGAGTCAGTCATAAAAAGGGAAATAGAGGGAATAAAGGGACAACTAGGAGTGAGTTTAGGTTGGGTGGGGTAAATTGACATTTAATTAAATTAAATTATGGATTTAATAGTGCAACTAAGGGAAGACATGACAAGTGTATGGGGAAAATAATTCCTCATTAAATTATTAAAAAAAATAACCAATTAAATGTGCAAATGGCAGTTGTCACTAAGAAAAACTATATAAAGGAAATGGCTAAGAGGAAGAAAGGGAATGACTAGTGAGAGTAAGGTTCTATTGCTGAAATTCTGATTGGTTTTACTTGTGAGAGTTTGGATACCCTGCTCGAGTGAGAGAGTGGTAGCTCTACCTTGTGAGGCGAGCTGGGAGCTAGAGAGTTCTGGTTGTGTTTGTGTGTTGCCCCTTTGTGGCTCAGGGGGCTACAAGGGAAGAAGAGTACCCTAGAGTTTGATGGGAGGTACCAATGAGATCTCAATGATTAGCAAGCGAAAGCGAGGATAAGGGTAAGTTGAGTTGGAGAACGCCAACAACCACCTACCTCGACATCGACATCCTTATTGGTTACGGTATTTGATTAGTCAATTCTTCATTTTGTTAAATATCAAATTGTATGAATCTATTCATTCATCTCATGCGAACATTTCTTAATTGATATCGATGTTCTCCCTGGAAAACCCAAGCTCTGAATTTAAATGGAATTGGTTTGTGTTGTATCATAAAATTGTGTAGGTAAGATAACATTTTGTTCTGTGTTGGATTTCTTCTTTTTGTACAGTGATTTAGTTCCCTTAAACTCAATGATTTACTTCTCATACACATCGATTGGTCTCCCAAGGGATCAACGAATTTAATTATTTTTACACAGTGATTTAGTCCCCATAAAATCAATGATTTTCACCTTATTTACTCAATGAATGTATCTGCAATGCTGAGAAATTCTTACCTTCTTATACCCAGTGATTTTACTCTGATTGCACCCTGTGATTTTTACTAGTGTCTAACCATGACAGAGTCAGATTCTCTATTTTAACCCTAGCCTTATCATTTTTTTACCCAATGATTTGTCTCTGGGTGCATCTCTGTGATTTTTATGAATGTGCAGGGAAGGACATTGTTGTTATGGTATCTACGTTGTTTGTGGCCCTTTTCTTCCTACGATTCAACTATTTTTCCATAGACCAGTTTTCAACCTTCATCACCTATACGTCGCTCAATAAGGCCAGTTTCTGACAGTAGAATATGAAAACACAGACATTACAGATAATTGTGTTTCCATTCTTTTTAGACATTGCAGATTGCATGTGATTTCTTTTAAATCCCCTAAACCATCGTTTTAATAGTGAAAAAAATCTATGTATTGCATATATATTACAAATTTTGAGTGATACAGGCTGCCTATATTTCTACTTCTCTGTCTTAGTATGGATCAAGATTCATCTATTTCACCCTATTAACAAGCTCTGTTGTTTGCATAAATATCATCACCTTATTTTTATTGATAGATCTCTTCTTTGAATCGAGATAAGTGGAACACCGCAAGTTATCTAAATTGCTGGTAAACATTTGTTTAAGTGATTATGTATATACTAGCACCAGAAAAAGAGTGTTAGGTAGCTAGAGAGGTAGTAGTGGGGGGCCAGAGGGCCCATAGTGATAATAGTGGAGGCCATTCAATGTAAGGTGGACTAGGTCCACTATATGATTAAATAAGGCCCACTATGGTAGTTAGATATAATAAATAGATAGTTAGATATAATAAATGTAAGAACACTTCTTAGAAGTTTCTACTTCTAGAAGATTCATCCTCTAGAATGTTCTTAGGTTATGATAGTACTATATAACGGGGTTCAAGAAATGTAATGGTACATGAAGAGAATTATTGTATTTGGAGCGGTAACTCAATAGGAGGAAGCCCCCTCGAAAAGGAAAGTGAACAGGAGAGGATCCCTTCCATAATAGGATCGATTGTATGGTGTTCCCTACCTCAAGGGTTTGATATATAAAGTGTGGCTCTTCTATATTATCCTTTGAATATTTTTGGTGTTTCTGTATGCAAGTATTTGGTTTTTAACAAGTGGTATCAAAGCATTTTCCTTGGCCAAAGAAGGGAAGAATGTTTTTGCTCTTTTTGCAGAATTTTTCTAGGGAAGAAAAAGAGGGTGGTGCACTTCAGGTTCTGATATGAAGATTTATGAGCTGAATTTGTAAAAACAAATTGGGTATTAGAATTCTTCTCGAAAAAAATAGCCAATTTAAAAAAAAATCAGTCGAAACAGAGTCTGGGAAGTAAAGTTATGAGCATTTTAAATTCAACAGCTTTTCAGGGTTTTTCCAGAAAAAGACACGATTTTATGCAGTAATTTATTGTTCTATTTTTTTGGTTTTTTGTGATGGTTATGAGACTGCAAAGTCCATAAATTTTCATAGGGTGATAATATTTCTACCAAATCAGTTCCATTGGATAAACCATTTTAATAGTTTTCTTTTGGTATATTATATGTGGTGTTTTCAATGGCTATTTCCTCTCAAACCCTCAAAGAAATTCTACAGATGACTGAAACATTCAAAGCCCAATTGAATGACACATTGCATGACTTTGTAGGTGGTCTCATAGACGGCCTCACAGATGGCCTCAATGATAGTTTTCGTAGTATTCAAGATTCATTGGATAACATGCAGGAGATATTTCTTATGGCGGACATCAAGGATGAATATAATCAAGAAATATATGCTTGGTATGATTTTGAGGCTGATTACGATGATTGGTATATGGGTAGTTGTTATTTATGGGATTAAAGCCACTTTCATATTTTATTTGATGACTCTAATCCACCTTATGTAGAAAGCATCAATGTGACAAATCATGAGCTAATGATTATTACCAGTGTCCATCCTACATATTTTACAGTGGTATTACTCCTTCTAGATTCTGGTACAACCTTTTCCACTATGTGGATGGATCTTCTTATTTGGATCCATATGATAGGTGCCCGTATTTGGAGCATCATTTTAATTTGGTTAATGGGTTCCAAAATATTCCACGGGGAGTTCACATCAACACTTGGACATGGGACCCTAGTTTACAATGGCGGTTGGACTACTTCAGCATGGTGGCTTTCCTTTCTACATGGGACCTTGTTTCTCCAGTCCTCTTCAACATTATGGTCCACAATTATCCATGGGACCCTGGTATATGGTTGCACATCAAGCGTTGAGGACAATGCTTTCATAAGAGGGATGTAATGTTAGGTAAATAGAGAGGTAGTAGTGGGGGCTCAGAAGGCCCATAGTGATAATAGTGGAGGCCATTCAATGCAAGGTGGACTATGTCCACTATATTATTAAATAAGGCCCAATATGGTAGTTAGGTATAATAAATCAGTATTTAGATATAATAAATGTAAGAGGACTTCTAAGAAGGTTCTACTTCTAGAAGATTCCTCCTCTACACTGTTCTTAGGTGATGGTAACATGATATAAAGGGGTTCAAGAAATGTAATGGGACATGAACAAAAGTATTGTATTTGGAGTTAAATATTATTAGGAGGTTTCCCCCTCGAAGAGGAAAGTGAATAGGAGAGAATCCCTTCCATAATAGGATCCATTGAATGGTGTTTACCTATCCTAAGGGTTTTATATAATAAAGTGGTGGTTTTATATATGGTTTCATATATCTCATGTGGTGATTGTATTCATATACCTTTGGATCTATTATGATATTTTGTATTCAGGTCATTGGAACTTAACAATTCACTTTATTTACTCAGGGAATGTATCTACAATGCTGAGCAATTTTTACCTTCTTCTACCAAGCGATTTGCCTCTGATTGCACCATGCAATTTTTATTGGTGTGTAACCATGAAAGAGTTAGAGTCTCTCTTTTAACCCTAGACTTATCGTTTTTTTACCCAGTGATTTGTCTGTAGATGCATCTTTGCGATTTTTATGAATGTGCGGGGAAGGACATTGTTGTTATGGTATCTAGGTTGTTTGTGGACATTTTCTTCCTGTGATTTGACTCCTTTGCCATAGACTAGTCGTCAACCTCCATCACCTATACGTCACTCAATACGACCAATTTATGACAGCAAAATATGAAAATGCAAACATTACAAATAATTGTGTTTCCATTCTTTTTAGACATTGCAGATTGCATGTGATTTTTTTTAAATCCCCTAAACCATCATTCGAATAGTGAAATAAATCTTTGTATTGCATATTTATTAAAAAAATTGAGCGATACAGGATGCCTATCTTTCTGCTTCTCTGTCTTAGTATAGATCGAGATTCATCTCTTTCACCCTATTAAATAGCTCTATTGTTCGCATAAATATCCTCACCTTATTTTTATTGCTAGATCTCTTCTTTGAATCAGGATAAGTGGAACACCCCAAGTTATATAAATTGTTGGTAAAATTATGCTTCAGTGATTCTGTATATACCAGCACTAGTGGAAAAAGAGATTCAATGTGAGAGCCCCATCAAACAAACAAACTCTGAGGGAGCATGGAATGCATTCCCTCTGTGATTTATATTACTAAAATTTACCCTCGTGCACTCTTTCAGATCTCTGCGATGGCATGCATTCCCTCTACGATTTTTTTTATGAATAAAATAACCTTGACGATTTCCTTTAAGAGGTCTTCTTGGCATGAATTATCTACGAAATCCTTATTGGTATCCTATGGGATTATACTTTCCATCCATCAACGATTTTCATAACACACAGGCGCATGGATGATTTTAGGGGCTAAATTTCTCCCATGGGCTAATTTTCCATGGTTTTTCCAAAAACAAGATTCACTATTTTAAAAATTATTCGCCCAAATTCTATAGGATAAAATTATTTTACCTTAAAAATCACCAAAATTTTATAAAAACTATATAAAATCCTTATAAATTTGAATATTTTACAAAAATATCGCCAAACATTTATAGTTGGCATATGAAGGATTAGTAAGATTCGCCAAGGTTTCAATATTTTAAAACAAATTTCCATCCTTAAAATCATCCCTGCACAGGCGTTTTTATTTCTTGTCATCCCTCAACAATTGGCATAACACACATGTGTTTTATTTCTTTTCTTCCATCTGCAATTTTCCATAACACTCGTTGCTTTTATTTCTTGCTTTCCTCATCCAACCTTGCATGCTTTCCTCAACAAATTTCTCCTTTCTTCCTCAAGGAAATTTTGATTGTTTATACTCAACAATCTCCCTTTCTCAAACTGTACCCATGATTTTATTAAGACTGGAATCCATTCCGGAGATTGTCTTATGGTTTAGTGGCACACTGTCTTAGATTACACGTCGATCAAGGTCTTCCTAGAAGCTTAGCATCAATGAGTTTGCATGCCCACCATAACCTAATATTAAATAAATTGCTACCCCATAAATCCCTTACTTAATATTTCACAGCTAGCCTTGATTACTAAAATGAAGTAAATATGGTTAGGCCATGTTGGTCCCTTAATGGTTGGGTGATGGGTTGAAATCCCGAGGTATTAATTATATTGATTTAATTGATTTTTCCTCTAAGTTTGTTGGATGGGTTTATATCTTAATTAGTGAGGTGTAGCCCACCTATATCATTGAGACAAACTCCTTTATTATTACCTTACCTTTAAAGGAGGGGAACTTGTGAGATTAGATATCCTAGATTGGTAGTTTGGTTCCTTATTTTTACCGACAGTTTACCTTGGGAGAATTTTACACTCGTAAGTGGTCTCATTTAACCAGTTTAGAACAAGCAAGGGAAAACTTAGGTTATTTTGACACCATTACACCTTGACGCTTTGATCATTTAATTCATACCTAGTGTGAGTTATGTAACAACTCCTCCCAGTGTGTGCATGGCTTAAGACGATCACCTTGAATTTTGATCACCTAAGTTGGGTCATCATGCTCTCGTCTGAAATATTACAGCAGTACCCTTGGAGGAAGGTTAATTGTATTCTCTAGTTTATCATGACATAGTGAGGAGTTTTATTTTCAAACAAGGTGGGCCCTCCCTTTTTATGATTAAGTGGATGTAGTGATAAATGGATAAGTGTATATCTCTAGTCATGTCCCATACTAAGTAGGATTGTAGGATCTTGAGATTTAATGGGATAGTAACTAAAATGATTATATTTGTTGATGCACTAGATTCGAGTTATTGTATCGTTGGTAGAATTAATATCTTGCAGGGAACAAAAACTATACTACTAGAGACGAAGGATTAATGTATGGGTCATGAATTTGTCCATGGAATTAATGTAATGCATGATTGATTATTTAAATTTATTTTCTTGTGCCTTTTAATAATGTTGAAGCGTTATTGATTGATTGAGTAAATAGACAACTCGCTCGCCATGAAATTTAATGTAATGAATGATTACCTTAGATATTAGACTTCTTGCACACAATGAGAATATGATGTAATAAATGATTTTTTAGATATTAGACTTCTTGCGTGAACGAAATTTAATGTGATGGATGATTTCATTTATGCTAATGGTTAAGTGGTTAGATTGCTTTCTCTATGGACTAATGTTGACGCTTAAATCTTTGCGCTTTTGATTACTCACGTGCATTGCAATAATGGTGATGTATGATTAGTTTAGAAATAAATTTATTCGCGCGCCTTAATTTTAGTGGGTGTGTGGTTCCTTCGTAATTATTCCATTGCTCCTTTGAATTTAATGTTGATTAATCTTGCGTCATGAATTTATGTTGATATGTTACTGATTTTAGTAACTAGTTTCCTCTTGCGCTATTAATTAATTTGTCATGTGATTGTTCTAGATTTGCTTACCCTCGTGTGCAATGATTATTTAAATGTTGATGTATGATTGATAAAGATTATGAATGCCCTTTCACCATGATTAATTGATGATTAGGATTGAATGATATATCTAGTTGATCTGGTCTTGATTCCTAGTCGGACATAGACACCTTCTTGTTCCTCTAAACAATCACCATCCCTGAGACCTTAAATGGTCAAAATCAAATGGATCCTAAGCTTGAGCATTGCTTATGTGTCCTGGAGTTCCTAACCTTGCAGGGTAGGTTGTGCGGGTAGTCATTTTAATATTCTTTATCTGGATGATCATTGATTAAATTGTTTCAAGTTTATGGTGATGTTCTAAGAGGTGACGCTATATATGCTTATGTTCCGCTATCATTTTTGTTGATGTGTTGAATGCGGTGTTATTGGTTTCAATGATGAGTAGCTAGTAACACTTTTACTTATGATGTCATTGAATTTTCGTTGCTATGATTTTTATTGTTGACGCTAATTTCCTAATGTAAATATATATATACCTTTATTTTATGCTTCACCTTCCTAGTCGTAATGGAGGCAACGTTACAAGTCTGTGCATTATTACTTTAAGCAACGTTCTCAACCCCAAGTTGAGTTGTGCCACACAATTTTCCTCATCTACCACAACTTATAACAACGAAGGCAACTCAATACATCTGTGTGCACAAGCGAATTCATCCTATATGTGCACAAAATATTTCCTTGCCCACACAACCATTATCATTTTGCCTCAGAGACTCGTGACCATTATCATAAGTTTAACTCAATAAGACTAACTAAAAATAACTATCATAGTCTAGCATGACTACAAATACTGAAAATTATACCCACACTTCCATGTGCAAGCCTCATTGTACAAAATAACAACAATTACTTATATGCAATGACATACAAGGTTTAAACTCATAATAAACATATATAATTAAGCACACAGTGGATGAGACAAGCACATGAAGATACTTATCTTTTATGAAATGTCAGGAACTGCTCGCAGAACTTAGACGTTCCTCCCATCCATACACTCTATTTCTCATAAGCTCTCAGCAACATGTCACCCCCGAGTCGGGGCTTACCTCCACCAGGGAAAAAGGGTTATTAATGATAGTTTAAGGTCTAATAGGTGGTAGTGTTTCTAGAACTTGTGCAAGACCATTTTGTTCCAAAATAAGGGCACTCAATTTCCTCATTTTAGTTCCAACAATGATCATTCTTAGTAGCATAAAGACCTCAACATTTCAATAAGTTATATGAATTTTTAGATCAAATTATTCAAAAGAAGCGGAACAATAGACTCTCAAGCATTCTACAACATATCATGTTCAACACACATAACTACAAGGAACAATTAAATCCATTGAAAGGTAACAAAGGTAATTGAGGTGAGAAGAATTCATTCTTAAGTCTATTTCATTCATTTAAAAATGGGAATATTATATTGAGGAAATCTCTTTGATCTTCCATCATACCTATTGCATGGATTTTATATCAAATCATGCAACATATGACCACATCTCTAATCATGATCACATTTTTTCACATAGTCCAAAGACTCCACATGATTTCCCCTGTCGTCGAGCCTCGAACTAATTGTTCTTCCATTTATTTCAAAAATCACTCACCCAAGTTCCTCATTGAAAAGTTAGATTGTTGAGAAAAAAAAGTAGGAGCAGACCCTCTAAACCATGAGTATTGGAATGATGAGTAGAATTAGTGTCATCCGGCATAAGACTGTTGGAATTCTTTGAGAAATTTTAGAACTGTGAAATTTTCTCCAAGGGTTCTTTTTGCACATTATTTTTCATGCAAGTGAGGCCAAATCAAAAAAACTGAGACATGTGTTTTGTGCCAAATAGAAACATTGAAGTAACCATGCATGAAAAAATATCATAAAACACACAAGGAGGGATGTGCAAACATGTTTTGTAAGCATATTTGGACTCAATTTATAATTTCTAGAATTGTGTTTTTATAGAATGTCGAGATTATTTTTCTTATAATTTGAATTCTAAAATCTGGATTCTTTTGAATTTTTGTGAGCTCGAGCATCAGGGTAAAATACACATTCTCATCTAAAATCCAGATTCGTTTGAATTTTTGTGAGCTGGAACATTAGGGTAAAATACACATTCTCACCAAAAATCATCGAGACCCATATTAGTATTTTCAAGAAATAAACTCATATTAAAACTTGTAGAAACTTTTTTGCCAATTGAGTCAATTATTTGTGACTAACAAGTACAAATTAGGCCTGAGTTTTTATACATTTTATATCATGAACGATACCCTATTTTGGTTATATATTTCACCATTCCATCACCTTAGCACTCTTTTTGAGCCATTATCGATGCTTTATAAATTCCATGCTATCATAAGGTTTTTCATTGTCTTAGTGCTTCAATTTCCCAATTTTAATGAATGGATAGAGTTAAGATTTATTTTCACTGATGATATTACCACATTCCATTTCTTGTAGCAATGTGACACATTTGCTAGCATGCTTGTTCGTTTGTATATCATCATTGTCTCCTATTAGAATCGATGACATGGGTTTTATTCTTAGGTGTTCCAAGATGGTTTCCTTCCTATCAAACGGATCCCACCTTCAATACAGAGATCATTAGTCATTGGTCAAATCCCAAGTCGATATAGTATGAGTTTCTTTAACCAAAATTTGCAAGGTCTTTGAATCTAAGAACCCATGAGTAAAATTGCATAGGTTGGATTCCAAAATTGCAATAAATAGAAGAGTAGATTCCAATATGTACAAGGATTTAAGTTTCAATAGTTAACAAAATTCTTCTCACCAAAAATTCAAGAAAATAGCCAGACCTATGAACCAATATTACCAATGCTCTTCCAACACTTGAATATTTCAAATAACATATAAGTATTTGTGTTCCATGTTGCAATAATAGTAAAATCCAAATCCATAGTCCATTTACTCTATTCAGCATGGCTAAATGCAACATCTGAAGTTTTTGATAACAACACGTAATGGAAGATAAAAACATCATTTCAATTTATTTTATTCATTTTAAATATGAAAACTTATATATATGACAATTATCTACACTATCATTCATACATTTTACATCCATTTGCAAATCATATCATATTGCTTCCATTTGACACCCACCCTGTATGATTTCTCAAAATGTAAAAAGATATGCCTCTTCCTTGCCATTATCATAATTTACCCATCTCTTACTCATGTTCCTTTATCCCTTCAATATGTAAATTGATTCTTCCTCATTGAAAGTTATTTAGCATATTTTCCATATTCCATGTGACTAAATTATGTTCTAAGAAAGAGTTACTTTACAAATTGACAAAGTATGACATGCATTCAAAATATAGGAAACAGGTTACATTGAATTTGGATATTCTACTTAAATGCAACCACACATTCCTCATCTAGCATGAGATGAATTAAAATATTTTGAATTAATGTTAAAAATCAATTTAGTTATGGCATACATCCTTTTTCTTCGGGGCTTTCAGCCTTTAGGCCGTCTTCT
>SNQJ01S0214110.1:0-15677 GCA_010110895.2 Picea sitchensis | reverse complement strand
GGTTAGCTTTGTGTGATTCGTTTTCAAGTGGCGACTCCATTGAATAATTCTGTCAAGAGGTATACTACTAGGAGGACTGCACAAGGATTGTTTTGTCCTTTTCCTGAACCCGATCAGGTTTATAGGAGGAGGATAAACCGCCTTCCACCTAGGAGGCTACAGCTTGAACATCTTGGAGACGAAGCACCCACTGATATCCAATACTTGTTCCCAAACTATAATCAACCAACTGTTAATAATCCCACTCCTAATCCTAACTTAAACATGGGTAGTTTTCTAACACCTTTGAATTTTGCAGCAATCCAAGGTGCCCCTCACCAAGTCCCTGAAAAAGCTATTGATAAGTTACCTACGTTTCAGGGGAATAATGTTGTCAGTGCCCGGTCCCACATTTCCAGTTTTGATATGTGTGTGCTGAAGTATTGTAGGGGCCATAGTCAGGAAGACGTTAAGATGACTTTGTTTGTATACTCACTTGAGGGTGATGCTTTGGACTGGTTCACTGATTTTCCTGCAGACAAATTTAGCACCCTTGAGGAAATATTGGATGAGTTTAGGAAGAGATGGGGTGATCAGAAAGAACACAGATTTCAGCTTAATGCCCTCACCAATATCCGGAAGAAAGAGAATGAAACCATGGTTGAATTTAACACTAAGTTCAATAACTTGGTGAAAAACATGCATAGAGACATAAAACCCAAAGATGTTTCTATCTTGATTCATTATTTTGATGCATTTGAAGGAGAAATAAGGTATGCCCTTAGAGATAAAGATCCTCAAGACTTAGATGTAGCACAAAAAATAGCCAGAAGGGTTGAACAGAATTTGCTTGAGGCTAGGAAGTCTAATATTCCTGGTTTTACTAGAGGTTCCTCTTCAAAGGTAAATGATGAAAAGAAGAAGGAAACGAAGGGTCAAGAGTCATCAGATGATGGAATGGATAAGTTTACTAAATTACTCAAGCAAATGGAAATTAATCATGCTAATCAAATCAAGCAAATGGAAGCCAATCATACTAGTCAATTGAATGCAATGCAAAATCGATTGATAGCCATGGAAAGAAATCAAGCTAATAGGCCTCCACATAGGCCTAATGATAAATGGCCAAGAAGACCTCCCCATAATGATCAAAGACCTCCTCAGATTGAGCAAAGGCCACCTAATCCTTTTGAGTCCACCAACTTGGTAGAACATCAATCTATACCTTATTGTAGACCTTGTGGTGAATTTCATGAGGAATCCACTTGTCCGGTTTTTCTTGAAGATTGTTACAGTGACTATGGAAATGAACAGATTAATATGTGTGGCAGAAATTACTATGGGGGGATGTATGATTGGATGAATGATTATGATCATGGGAGTTATGGAAACTTCATGAGTGGTAATGTTGATAAAGCGACAGAAAAATATGGGCCCAAGCCCACGCCCCAACAAATTGCTGAAATGGCTAAGTATAAAGGTTATACATACCAAAGGAGTGGAAACAAAGATAAGGGTCAAACTAATACTCCCAAGGTATCCCCAACTTTTCCTAAGTCTAATGAGCCTATCAATGTGGATTTAAATATTGACTTAGGGGGTTGGTTGAATAATGCGAAGATTTTAGTGCCAGTTTCAGAAATCATGAAAATCCCTTCACAGAGGGAGAAGTTACTTAAAGCAGTGCATGAGCCTCCTAAAAATGTTATACAGAAGCAGCCAGCCATAGCCTACCAGGATGCACCAGTTATTCTGCAGAATTGGGATAGAAGTAATTCGAAGAATTTGCCTTTCTACTTGTCTCTACTTGTAAATGATAAAGTGTTACACAACTGCATGTTAGATTCAGGAGCAAGCTCAAATGTTATGACTAAGAAAGAGATGGAACAATTGAACTTAAGGATTTCTAGACCTTATCATAACATTTGTGCCTTGGATAGTCAAACCATAGAAGTATTTGGATTAATTAAGGGTTTGCAAGTGTATTTGAAGGCATTTCCAGATATTAGCATTGAGATGGATATTGTGGTGATTGATGTTCCTGACTTCTACTTGTGAATGATAAAGTCTTACACAACCGCATGTTAGATTCAGGAGCAAGCTCAAAATGTTATTACTTAGAAGGTGATGGAACAATTGAAATTAAGGATATCTAGACCTTATCATAACATTTGTGCCTTGGATAATCAAACCATAGAAGTATTTGGATTAATTTAAGGGTTTGCAAGTATACTTAAAGGCATTTCCCGATATTATTATAATATTGAGATGGATATTGTGGTGATTGATGTTCCTAATTTATGGGGAATGTTGATTAATGTGAAGTCAGCGGCAGATTTGGGTGGTAGTATAATGCCTGATTTGGTCTTATGCCACCCTCCCCACTCCAGGTGGGGGTACTTTCAGATTGGATAGGGAAGCTTATAGGAAGGTTCATGTTGAAAAAACCCGAGGCCCTATAGATGAATTGGTTTACGAAGAAGAGAGCCTTGGTAATTAATAAGTGCTATTTTGATTTAATGAATATATAGAAGAAAAAAAAGCTAAAGATAATGAGTTAGATAAAGTATACACGTGATTTTGATGGTGCTTTTCTCGATTGGGGCCGATTTTGTTCTTCAAGTTCCAAATGGTAAAGTATCTAATTTTGCATATAGATTGGAGTCGGATGATGAAACAAATAATGTGGCCAAATATGAGGCTCTTTTTGGTTTGGAACTTTGCAAAGATAGGGGGGTCAAATGTCTGTGCATCGTGGGGATTCGACACTTAGTAATTCAACAAATCCAAAGAACAAATTTGCTTGCAAGTTCAAAAGATTAAAGGGTTATAGGAATGCAATTTTGGATAGGATTGATGAGCTTGATGCATTAAACATTATTGCCATTCCTAGAGAAATTTAATTCTATGGCGTGATGAATTACAAGAGTGCCTTTCCAACACTTCATTTTATAGCTCTGATTAATGAAAATATTTCAAGGAAGTGATTTTTTAGACCTTCGGTTCCGGATAACCAAAATCATTGGCAGGTTTTTTGAGGATGATAAACAAGTTATAAAGTTTTTAACCCATATGCATGAGCGCTCGATTTTGGCCTTCACAATGAATGAAGGGTGTAACTATACTGAAAATGTTGATAAGGATAACATACCTCCTAGGGCGAATTGTTTCCTTAGAAAGGAATTTTAACAGACAAGATGGTAAAGCAAAAGAAGCTGATCAAATATAGGTGGATCATATAGAAGTAAAACATTGAACCCCAGTTGAAAGCCTGATGTGTAAAGATAGGCAAAACAACCCCCTATAGAAGAAAGAGCTGAACTTGTTAAATTATTAAAAGAATACATGGATGTTTTGGCCTTTAGCTATGATGAACTCAAGGTCTAGAGGGAGGATGTGATTCAGCATGTGATTCTCCTTAAGGAAGAAACTAAAACCCCTTTGTGGTCGTGTTGAGACATTAACCCCAAGTTGGGGTTCCTCTTTGGTCCAACAGGAGTTAAGGCAAACAAGTTAGAGGCCGGAATTATTGCTCAAACTAGACATTCTTCATGGTTCAAATATGGTTGTTAGAAAGAAGAATGGGAAAATCAATCTAGACATGACTTCAGAATTTAAATGTATTTTGTAATAAGAAAAGACAACTACCCTCCCCAAGATGGAAACTCTACTCCAAAGGGTTACAGGATCAAGAATGAATTTCATGCTTGATGGATTCTCGATAAATCAAATCGACTTAAGGTCGGGTGATAGGCATAAAACTACTTTACTACCCATGGGGAACTTTGAATATCTTAGGATGCCATTTGGTCTATCAACAGTCGGAGCTACTTTCAAAGGGCTATGGATTATGCCTCCTTAGGGGTTGATTGGAAAGTTGATTGAAACTTATCAAGATGATTTAATGATTTTCTAAGGATGGGAAACACATATTAACCACCTTAGGCAAGTTCTTGACAAATGTAGAGAATTTTACTTTGAACTCGCTAAGTCAAGATTTTAGTTACCCATGGAAAATTGATTGGACACATAATTTCAAAAGATGCGGTCAAACTAGACCCAGAAAGAATTGAAGCAATTAGCAAGGCACCCTTGCCCCAGGACAAAGCTTTGCAGTCCTTCTTGGGACAAACTAACTCTGTCCATAGGTTCATTCCCAACTATGCTGAAAACTGGCTTAGAAACCTCTATACAAGCTACTTAAGAAGGATGTCAAATTTGAATGGAGGAAGAAAGTAAACGAGCCTTTGAAAGCATTAAGACTGCCATATGTGAAGCCTCTCATTCTTGTTAGTCCGCATTATGACAAGGACTTATGATTTTCTCCTTTTCCTCAAGACACCATTACTGTATGCTTCAAAAACAACTGGCCATGAGCAACCTATTGCTTATTTCCGTCGGGCCTCATAATTCGGGACCAAAGTATCCCAAGTTTGAGAAACAAGCTTACGCCTTAGTAACCCTCTCTCAAACATTTCTAGAAATCTCATTAGGTATTCCAGAAGCATTGGTTATGTTCCAGTCCAAATGGGTCAAGGATGTTTCACACGTAGAAGGAATAGGCTCAAGGGTGATGGATTGTTAAAATCCAAGAATATGGATTTGGAAATCAAACCTACAAGTTACCATAACAAGGATTGGCCAAGATGCTGACAGAGAGTAATGAAAGGGCTTTGGAGCTGGTTTGTCAAATAAATGATATAGAATATCCTCCTAACTTCCAAAAACTTGAACAAGTAGAATGGTACACGTATTACTTCATCTATTATTTGAAGAATTTGACTTGTCCGATTCATCTAGTAGGACACAAGAAAAGAGCTTTAAGGTTAAAATCTGCTAAGTATGTCCTTACTAGATGGCTAGGATGGAGAAATCCCGATGGGGTTATCCTTAGATGTGGAGATTACTGAGTCAAAGAAACCAGTGGATGAATTCCATGGGGATTTTGTGGTGGACATTTTGTCGCTAAACTACTTCACCCACAAGATCCTTCGAAAGCAGATATTATTACGCCCACAATATTTTCGCGATGTGCATCACTTTGTTCGAGATGTGAGCCAGTTTGCCTTTTCACTGTGAAAGCAAAGTTAGCAAGACTACCTTTACAACTACTAGTAGAGGCACTCTTTCAGCAATGGGGTTTGGACTTCATCGGAAATTCAATGATAATTCAAGTAATGGTTATTCATGGTTCTCAACAGCTACATATTACTTTACAAAATGGGTTGAAGCCATCTCACTGTTTTAACTAAAAGGTTGTGATGGATTTCCTTGAAGACAAAATTATAAACTGCCTAGTTCCATCAAAAATAATAGTAATGATAATGCTACCTTTTGTTCATTAGAGATGACATCTTTTTGTTTCAAATATGGTGTTATCTTATCACATTCTTCAGATTACTATCCCAAGGAAATGGTCAAGCAAAATCAAGCAATAAAAACCTCATGACCATAGCGTTAAGAAAAATAGTTGGTGAAAAACAAAGAAACTTTGGACAGTAAGACTGCTACGCATTATGGGTTGACAGATAACAAAGAAAGCAACTGTGGAAGAGTCCCTGGAGTTAGTTTATGGATTGAAGCTAGGGTTTCCATGACATCTTAGCCTTCCCACTTCTATGGGTCGTTGAGGATTTTTCCAATGGTATGGGATGGAATGGTATGGAATGGCATGGGAAGGGAAGGAATGGAATGGAATGGACCGGACGGATGGACGGAATGGACAGGATGGAGGAATGGATGGAATGGATCAGAAGGAGGAATGGATGGACAGAGGAATGGAAAGGAAAGGAAGGATGGATGGAAGGAAGGGATGGAGGATGGACCGGACCGGATGGATGGAGGATGGATGGATGGATGGATGGATGGATGGATGGAATGGACGGACGGAGGAAAAGGATGGAGGATGGATGGAATGGAAATGGATCGACAGGAATGGATGGAATGAATGGATGGATGGTCTATGGATGATGGATGGATGGAATGGATGGAGGATGGAAGGATGGACGGATGGACGGATGGATGGATGGAGGAGATAGAATGGAATGGAATGAGATGGAAGGAAGGACGGATGGATGGATGGAATGGATGGATGGATGGATGGATGGAAGGAAGGAAGGACGGAGGAATGGAAAGGATGGAGGAAGGATGGATGGAGGATGGAAAGGATGGAAATGGATGGATGGAAAGAAGGATGGAAGGATGGATGGAAGGAAGGAAATGGAATGGACGAAGGATGGAAGGAGAGGATGGAAGGAATGGATGGAATGAAGTTTCATCTTTCATTTCATTTCCAGTATCATTACATGCTTTATGGTTCATGGTATATGGTTGAACATCTTTTAAAGTTCTTTCCCGATGATATATTGATGGTTTAAGCATTTGGATATCTTATTGCTATATCTTTACATATGTTTATGGTATAAGCATTTTCTTTCAAGCATCTGCTTCTTAGAACACTTTGCTCATGGCCATTCGCTAAATCACTAAATAAAAGTGTTTAAACCTATCAAAATCTAACCCAACACACCTAAAGACCCACCCGAGGGTCCCTGTAAAACACTTATAAACATTTTAGGGTCTTCAAATAACTTTCACCATCTAAACCCGTAATAGGGATGGGCCCACTATGAAGGGGACCATTCCAGATTTCAAGCAGGAGATCCTTCAGACGTAACTTACCTCTTACTGTGGTGCAAAGACTACTTCCACCTGGTTAGGCTGGGTGTGGTCCCCTGTGATCTTGAGCACCTGCGCTATTTCCAGGAACTGGGAAGCTGGGAGAGACACACATTTAGTTGCCAGGGGGTGGAATCTAAAATACTTAAGAAAGCACATTAGTTGCATAGATCACTTTGTGTATGACTGGGAAGTAGATGTATCGATAGAAAAACATAACTTGTGGGATAATCTATCATTAGACCTTTGTACTTGAAACTAATTGCTTTATCTTTCATGTTGATGTTATATATTGGTTCATTTATCATTGAATATCTTGTTAACCACCTTTTATGTGTGATGAAGTAAGGATTATATCCTACTAGGGGAGTATATCACTTGCTTTCTCATCCTTAAGTGCTTGAGTATGGTTAGATGCTGCTGAAGGCACTCAAGTGGGAGTAGTGCCACTTGGGGTATGCTCTTTGGCCCCAGTGGATGTGAATTCTTTTCCTTGTATATCTTGTATCTATTGTATACCTTTGTGTATCTCACTTTTGTTGTAAACTTGTATAAACTTGTGCAATTCCAATCTGGGGTTTGGGTAGTTTGATTTGGATTAAATTGTAAAGTTTCTGTAAATCTAACCACCCTCAAACATAAGTTGACCCCATTGCCCAACCTTAGGCACTAGTCTTTAGTTGATTCAGGGAAAGGGTCAATTTCTTTGTATTTAGACTTAGAATTGACTCTTGCATTGTTGCTTGTCATATTAGGCTAGTTTTCTCAACAAGGCAATCAATTGAAATGAACTCCTAGAAGACATTTAACCTAAAATTAACTTAGTAACTGAACACTCCCCCTTGGCTTCCCTAGAGTGAGCCTAGACGAAAGGCTCTGGCCATGGTGATAGCAATAAACTTAGACACATTGTGTCTGAGGGCACAAAGAGTAGGACTTAACTCACGCTTTTGCAGTATATGACGCAAGTAACATCTTTGATGCTGCTTGCCGGGGATAAGTCATTTATCCTTGGTCTAACCGACTTAACTTATTCTTTATTCTTTTAAGAACTACTCACAAACATTTTAGTCCTTAAAATTCTTTGAACCTTTATTGCCTAGCCTTGTGTGATTCGTTTTCAAGTGGTACACTCCATTGAATAATTCTCACAAGAGTATCCTGTACTAGGAGAATTTCACAAGGATTGTTTTGTCCTTTTCCAACCCAAAATGTTTATGAGGAGGATAAACCGCTTCCAATTCCAGGGAGAGGTCAACTTGAACATCTCGACGCATCACTCACCGATATCCACACTTGTTCCTCATCAACATCAACCAACTGTAAATAATCCCACTCCTAACTAACTCAAACATATGGGTAGTTTCTAACACCTTGAATTTGGCAAGAATCCGGCTAAGCTACTCTCACCAAACCCCTTCAAAGGCTATCGAGCACTGGGATTGTGGGACAATGCTACATGTGAAAAGTCCCACATAAGCAAATTTGATATGTGTCTAACTAGTTTTATTTCAGTCAAGGATGAAGAAGATGTGAAGATGACTTTGTTTGTATACTCACTTGAGGGTGATGCTTTAGATTGGTTCACTGATTTTCTTGCAGATAAGTTTAGCACCCTTTGAGGAAATATTGGATGAATTTAGGAAGAGATGGGGTGACTGAAAGAAATATATATTTCAACTCAATGCCCTCACCAACATCAAGAAAAGGAAAATGAGACTATGTTTGAATTTAACACTAAGTTCAATAACTGGTGAAAGGTAATGCATAGTGACATAAAACCCAAAGAGATGCCGCTATCTGATTCATTATGCTGAAGCATTTGAGTCGAGAGATGTATTCTTGTGGACAAAGAACCCGCAGATTTCCAATGGCGCGACAAAAAATAACCATATATGTAAGGGTTGAACAAAATTTGCTTGAGGCTAGGTGTCAAATATCTGGTTTTCCTAGAGGTTCCTCTTCAAAGGTAAAAATGATGAAAAGAAGAAGGAAACAGTGGGTCAAGAGTCATCGGATGATGGAATGGATAAATTTACCCAATTACTCAAGAGAAAATGGAATTTAATCATGCTAATCAGATTAACCAAATGGAAGCCAATCATACTAGTCAATTGAATGCAATGCAAAATACGTTGATTGCCATGGAAAGGAATCAGCTAATAGGCCTCCACATAGAAAAAAATGATAAATGGCCTAGAAGAAACCCCCATAATGATCAAAGAAAAGACTCCCCGATTGGAGCAAATAGATCAATCCCTTTGAGTCCAATTAACTTGGTAGAACATCAAGCTATACCATATCAATGGGAGACCTTTGTGGTGAATTTCATGAGGAATCCACTTGTCCGGGTTTTCTAGAAGATTTGCGGGAATTCATGGAAGGAACAAATTAATATGTGTGGCATAAATTATTATGGGATGTATGATTGGATGAATACTTATGATCATGAAGTTATGGAAACTTCATGAGCGGAAATGTTGACAAAGCAACAAAAAAATATGGGCCCAAGCCCACACCCCAACAAATTGCTGAAATGGCCAAGCATAGCTAAGGTTACACACACCAAAGGAGGGAAACAAAGACAAGGGTCAAACTAATACTCCCAAGGTATCCCCAAATTTTCCGGGGTCCAAAGGAACCTATCAATGTGGATTTAAATATTGGCTTAGGGGTTGGATTAACAATGCAAAGATTCTAGTGCCAGCTTCTCAGAATCATGAAAATCCCTTCACATAGGGAAAAGTTACTTAAAGCAAAGGTATGAACTCCTGAGAATGCCTAATACAAACAACCAAAATAGCTTACCAGATGCACCCGCTTATTCCTGGTAATTGGGATAGAACAAATGGGAAGATTTTGCCTTTCTACCTGTCTCTACTCTTGAATGATAAAGTGTTACACAACCGCATGTTAGATTCAGGGGCAAGCCCAAATGTTATGACTAAGAAAGTGATGGAACAATTGAACGTGACATATCAGACCTTATCATAACATTTGTGCCCTGGATAGTCAAACCATAGAAGTAATTTGGTGGATTTCACCCTATAGTTTGCAAGGCATAATTAAAGGCATTTCCATATATAAAGTATTGAGATGGATATTGTGGGTGATTGATGTCTCGGGACTATGGGGAATGTTGATTAACGTAGTCACCGCAGATTTAGGTGGTAGTATACAAATGGATTTATCTTATACCTCCTAATTCCTAGTGGAGGAACTTTCGATTAGACAGAAGCTTATAGAAGGTTCAGTGAAAACCCGAGGCCCCCATAGATGAATTGGTTTTATGAAGAAGAGAGCCTTGGAAAATATGCCATTTTATCTAACTTAATTGTGCCCCTAGAAGAAAAAAGTTAAAGATAATGAGTTAGATAAAGCATGGCACATGCATTTTGATGGTGCTTCTTCTAGATTGGGAAAAGGTTGGATTGTTCTTCAAGCTCTAAATGGTAAAGTATCTAAGTTTGCATATAGATTGAAGTTTGATGCAACAAACAATGTAGCTAAATATGAGGCTCCTCCTTGCTCCCTTGGTTTAGAGATTTGCATAGAAAAAGGTGTCAAGTGTCTTTGTATCAGGGGAGATTCAGACTTAGTAATTCAACAACCAAAGAACAAATTTGGTTACAGGTAAGTCCAAAGATTAAAGGGTTATAGGAATGCAATTTTGATATGATCATTAGAGCTTGATAATTAAACCTCCATTAAATTCCCAGAGAGAAATGTAATTCTAAGTGGCGATGACTATGAGGCAGCCTTCAACACTTACAGATATGATAGTTTGATTAATGAAAATATTCAGTGGAAGTGATTTTCAGAACTTCAGTTCCAGATAACAAAATCATTATGTGTTTTGAGGATGATAAACATGTTATAAAGTTTTTGACTCATATGCTTGAGTTTTCTGATTTTGGCCTCAATACAATGAATGAAGGGTGCAACTATACCGAAAATGTTGATAAGGATAATATACCTCCTATAATTGTTTCCAGAAAGCGAAATTTAGACATGATGGTCATAAGCAAAAAGAAGGATCAAAGAGAGAATTGTGTGATCATATAGAAGTAAACATTGAAACTGTTGAAAAGCTCTGGGATGGTCAAGATAGGCAAAACAACCCCTAGGAAGAAAGAGTTGAAACTTATATAAATTATTAAAAGAATACATGGATGTTTTGGCCTTTAGCTATGATGGAACTCAAGGTCTATAGGGAGGATGATTCCCAAGCATGTGATTTCTCTTAAGGAAGAAACTAAACCCTTTAGACAAAAGGAGTATTTGATTAACCCCATGTTAGCTCCTTTGGTCCAACAGAGTTACAAAAAATGTTAGAGGTCGGAATTATTGCTCAAACTAGACATTCTTCATGGTTTTCAAATATGGTTGTTGCTAGAAAGAAGAATGGGAAAATCAATGCATATTTCGACTTCAAGAATTTGAACATTGCTTGTACAAAAGACAACTACCCTCCCTAAGATGGAAACTCTACTTCAAAGGTAACAGGATCAGGGATGATTTCCATTCTTGATCTGCTTTCGTGATACAATCAAATCGCATCGCATATCGGCGATAGGCAGTAAAACTACTTTTACCACCTAAGGGAATCCTTGAATATCTCGGGATGCCATTTGGTCTATCAAATGTCAGAGCTACTTTTCAAAGGGCTATGGATTATGCCTTTAGGGGGTTGATTGGAAAAGTTGATTGAAATTTATCAAGATGATTTAACAAGATTTTCTAAGGATGGGAAAACAAACCTTAACCACCTTAGGCAAGTATTGGACATGTGTAGAGAGTTTGGGATTTCCCTAAATCCTAAGAAATAATTATTTGCTATGAAGGAGGAAAATTATTGGGACATATAATTTCAAAAGATGGTTCAAGTTAGACCCAGAGAGAATAGAAGCTATTAGCAAGGTACCCCTTTCCTTGTGATCAAAGAAAGGATTACAATCCTTCTTAGGACAAAACTAACTTTGTCCATAGTAGGTTCATTCCCAACCATACCAAATCATGAAACCTTTATACAAGCCACTTAAGAAGGATGTCAAATTTGAATGGAGTGATGAAAGTAACCGAGCTTTCTTTGTGTATTAAGACTTCCATATGTGAAGCTTCATTCTTGTTAGTCCGGGGATATGACAAGGACTTTTATGATTTTCTCCTTTGCTTCAAGACACTACATACCGGGTCCGTTGCTTCAGGAAAACAACCAAGGCCATGAGCAACCTATTTTATTTCACGGGGCCTGCACTAGAATTGAAGTATCCCATGTTTGAGAAACAAGCTTATGCCTTTGGTCAAATCTCTCAAACATTTCAGAGTCTCTATTGGATATTCCAGGTGATTGGTTATGTTCCTAGTCCAATGGTCAAGGATGTTTTATCACGTAGAAGGAATAGGCTCAAGGGTAGATGGATTGCTAAAATCCAAGAATAAGGATTTGGAAATCAAACCTACAAGCTAATTAAGGGCCAAGGATTGGCCAAGATGCTAACAGAGAGTAATGAAAGGGCTTTGATTTGGTTTTGTCAAATAAATGATATAGAATATCCTCCCAACTTACAAAAACTCTTGAAAAAGCTGGAGTGGTACAGTATTATCTTTTATCTTAAGAATCTGATTTGTCCAAGCCATCTAGTAGGACACAAGAAAAAGGGCCTCCTTGGCTAAAATCTGCTATATGTCCCACTGAGGTGGGTTAGGATGGAAAAATCCTTATGGGTTTATCCTTAGATGTGTGGATGAAGTAGAATCTAAGAAACCAGTGGATGAATTCCATGGGGGATTTGTATACATTTCGTCGTTAAAACTACTACCCACAAGATCCTTCTCGGGAAAGGTGATATTATTGGCCCACACACATTTTCAGATGTGCATCAGCTTGTTCGAAAATATGAGCCATGTCATATTTTCACAAGAAAACAAAAGTTAGCAAAGACTACCTTACAACCACAGCTTGTAGTAGAGGCACCTTTCAAAGAATGGGGTTTGACTCCATCGGGAACAATGATAATCTAAGTAATTGTTATTCATGGTTCTCACACCATGATTACTTTACAAATGGCTGGAAGCCATTCCTACTGTTTTTCCAACCTAAAAGGTTGTGATGGATTTCTTTGAAGACAAAATTATAACCATGTTTGGGTTCCATCAAAATAGTAATGATATAAATAAGGCCTTTGTTCATCAGAGATGACATCTTTTGTTTCAAATATGGCATCTTATCACATTCTTCTAGATTACTATCATCCCCAAGGAAATGCAATACAAGCAGACCGGGTTAAGCAATAAAAACTTAATGACTATAGTTAAGAAAATAGTTGGTGAAAACAAGAAATCTTGGATAGTAAGATCAAGCATGCATTATGGGCGAACAGAATAACAAAGAAAGCAACAAATAGGAAGAGTACCTTTGAGTTGGTTTTATGGATTGGAAGCTGGGTTGCCAGTACACCTTAGACTCCTTACTTATGGGTTAGTTGAGGATTTTTCCAAATCTACGATGCTTTCGCAATCGGTGGTAACCGATCATCGAAGGCTAGATGAGGTCAGAAGAAAGTCATATGATCAGACTTGCAGAAACCAAAATAAATTTAAGAAATCTTTCGACATGTCACTATAATGTGGACTTCATGGTTGGGGATAGCGCCCGCCTTTGGGATAATAAAGGCGTAGAGAACTAGGAAACATGGAAAGTTTGACAGCCCATGTATTGGGTCCTTACTTGATCGTGGAAATAACAGTGGTCTAATCTTTTCATCTCAAATTTATCCACCGGTGAGCCCATCGATATTCCACGGAATGGGCAACAACTCAAACTCTTTCTCGATGATAACTTATGTCCAAAGGGACACCCTCTGAAACGTATCTCTAACCCCTTCCTTGTATATATTCGGGCTTTAGACATTTCATTTAAAATGTTGTATAATTAGAATTATTTCATGTATCATAGATTTATTTATGTTGTAGATGATGTAAATGTGTACTTAGAAATTTTTTCTTGTATCATTTTTCATGTTGAAATTTTATTGTTGTACTTTACATAATGAAATTTCTAAAGAAAATGTTGTTTATATCATTGATTTCATTATTTGTGTATTGAATATGTACTAATGTTAAATTCTTTTGATACCTCGATTGTGTGAGTATCACTTTCTTTGTAGGTGTTTGATTCTATGATCCCTCACTGCTCGAGTTGGATCGCACCACACATCCCTGTAGAGCCAGATGTTGGACCTATTCAGATGTATCAACTCATAACATGAAGTATTTATCTATGAAGACATAGATGGTTCTGTAATTGGCATCCCATAAATTCTAGCACTTAAATTTTTGTAAACGAATGTCCGCACTCCCCCTGCGGGTTTATAAATGCACAATGTCCGTGATGATCATAGTTAGGGCCGTACCTTTGATGCTGTCATCACTGGAGTTCCTTTCATCGAGGGTTTTATCCTCAGGTTGTCAACCAGTGACCAAGCTCCTAGCCGAATTTCTGAGTTTTTCCTCCACAAGCTTCCAAAGCAGAAGGCCTCATGGTCTCTCTGCTCATTTGGTAACCTCTTAGGATTATTGTAAATGACCATGTTAGACAAGGTTCAAAGTTTCACAGAATTTCACGAGTCTAGATAGTTTTTTAATTAATTAAATTTTGAAAATAAATAATTAATTATTTTGAGCTAAACATTGTAAAAACTTCGGCTTTTGGGAGAAAGATAGGGTATTTGTGCTCAAAATGAATGGAATAGCACTCCCTACACCCATGGACTGAGTTTCGTACTACTGGACTAAGTTTGCTATGTCTTAGTCCACTTAGAGTCAGTTTAGGGTAAAACAACAATTTTAATTGGTTAAGATGACATTATTATAATGCTTAAAAACATTTGTAATTTTGAAAGTTTGTGAGTGAGTGGGTGGAAAGATGGCGTGAATGATTAGATACCCCACTCCAACTCATCATTCCCCAACTCATTCCCAATTCCTTCACCTACCTTTTTAACTCCCCATTAATTAAAATTAATTTTTAATTAATTACCTACATTTTCAAAAACCCACATTTAATTAAAATTATATTTTAATTATTTTCCTACCCTTTACCCACTTTTCTAAACCCACATTTAATAAGTTTTAACTACTCCCACATGAGCTCCAATGTTTCATTAAATAATGATAAAATCGTATTTGATTAAAAGTATGGCCCTCCTCATGAGGTGCCTCCAAGGTAACCCAACGCTCCTTAACTCCTTTTATCCCACGCGGAATTCCCTCACGTCTCTTCCACTTACATTTAATTTTTTTTTTAATTGAGATGTGGTCCCTCCTTACGTACCCCTTTCCTCTCCCATTTATTAATTTAAGTTTCCTTTAAATTAAAACGTGGCCTTTCTCCCAGCCGTACCACTTCTCTCTTACGTGGACTCCACGTCACACTCTTTCCTGACGCTGCCTCTTTCATATCCTCACGTGAGCTTGGAAACATAACGTACTTGATAAACTTTCTTAAATTAATGCATGGGTCCCTTATCCCTCCACGCCAGCCATCTAAACTCACACCTTCCACTTTAAATCACACACTTTCTCATTTAAAAAGTGAAAATTCACATGATAAATGGAAGTTTTCCCTTAAGTGAAGCGTGGGTTCTCTCAAAGCTCACGCCTTCCTCTTTAAACACACTCTCTATCTCATTAAAAAATGACAACATCTCTTACAAAATGGAATGAAAGCATGCAACCCTTTTTTAAATTGGAACGTGGGCTCCCTAACTTGCCTTATGCCTCCCTCTACTTGCCTTCTTTTGTCATCATCACTTGCTTTCTCCTCATTCTAACTCTTTCTTTTTCCATTTCCTCTCTAACCTAAAAGCCTATCTCCTCATTGGTGACTTTTCTCCATGAGTTGTCCCTACCCTTGGATCTTTGACAAGTGTTGAAGATCCAAGAGGGGTCTCCTTGGTTTCTTTGGCTATTTAAGAAACCTCTCCGTCACTCTTTTCTCACCATTCTTTGAGCTACCG
>SNQJ01S0214109.1:0-15677 GCA_010110895.2 Picea sitchensis | reverse complement strand
TACCAATGCTAACAAGCCACTCAATACAATTTTTCAGCTACCTGAATCCCTACCCAGGACCCGCTGCCCATTGCATGGATCTGTTTCCTGCTCCCCAAAACCCTGCCTCAGGCTCCTCAATTATCTCAGCCTTCTCCCCAACAATTTTACCTATTTCGTAGGTCTTATTCCCACTACCCAAGGAACCTACCCACTTCCCAGGGTTTCCCAGCCCCTGTGGCCCCTGCTATTGACTTCATTGTCCTCAATGGAAACTTGGGTTATCTTGGTGATTGTCCCTACCTCCTAGCGATTGTTGATCCTCTTCTCGTGACATGCCCCTTGATGCAGGAGCATCGCCTTCAAATTCAAAATGCAAGCGTGGAGGAAAAGGAATGACATCTCAGCATGAAAGAGTTCACATCAGAAATTAACTCATAATTAAATCGAGTTGTTGAGATATTTTTGAAAGTAGCATTTTTAAATATGTCGTGTTTGTAAAGTCATGAAGGATTGTAAGAGGCTGCAGATATAGAGTGTTAAATCTTATATGGTAATAATTTTTAGTTATTATAATAGGACAAAGTAGGTAACCGCTAAGAGTTTGATAGGATAGGTTACCGACAGGACAATGAGAGCTCGTGGAGTTGGTCCTTACATAGTTTGTTGTTGCATTGTAAAAAGTGATAGTATGAGAAGTATGAGAAAAGAGATAGAGGTCAGAGAGATCATTAGAAGAGAGTAGAGTAGAAGAAAGACTATGTAATTTGTTTTCATGAATGAATAGAACAGACAGAATTGTCCCAAATCCTTGGACTGTGTTCATTTGATGTATGAATGAATGAATGTTATATTATTTATGTGTTTTTTAGTTCATTTTCATTCATGTATGATTGTTTGAGAGATTGACCGTATGAGTTCATGACGAAACTGGATGAGTTTCAATTGTTTCTCTTATGACACTCGTATGCAAGGTGTGCATCTCGAACGCAAGGAGTGTATTGACTGAGTCTCAGATTGACTCAGAATAGTTCATAGAGAGAACAAAGGAAACTTAAACTAGGTGCAAGTTGTGCACAACATGAAGGAGCAACCAAGCATCAAAGAAATAGAACAGTGGAACGCCAAATGGGCGAGAATAAATTATTTTCAAGAAATCCTTCAATCAGAGTTATCAAAATCCTGAAAATGCAAGGTGTGTGTGGGAAGTCCAAATCCTTTAAGGATCAATCTCAGAAGAGATAGAACTTTTCGTAAGTTTTGACGAGATCTAAGAGTTGGACTTGTAGGAGGGGAAAAGGTTTGAAACCTTTGAATACTGATAAATCTTCTAAGTCGGAAGAGATCAGAAGCTTAGGAGAGAGGAGCAACAGTGGACATTGGATCATAGTGCAAAGGATCAACAGTCGTGTGATCTGTGTAAGGTGTATGAGCATTAATGCCTTGCACACACAAGAGACTTGAGGTTTCTGAAGCCCAAAGAGACTTGAGGTTTTCAAAGCCCATCAAGGTCTGAAACTTGAGGTTTCTAAAGCCCGAAGAGATGGCAACCTAAAGTAGAATCACATTCATTCGATCACAGGAACAGATCTGAGTCATCAAATTGTTTGGGTTAAACTTCAAGCGTTGGATCGTCAGAGTGGATGTGAGCCGTCAGATACCGTGAGTCTGGGAGGAGGAAATTTTGAAACTTGAAACACCCGAAGTGCGGAGATCCGAAGGGCTGGAGAAAATATGGATCGTTATATCCATAAGGGTATGTCTCGGCAGGTCGGGATATCCATAGGAAGGTTAAGGATGAAGTGTTGAAACACCCGAAGCCCGAAGAGCCGAAGAGTCTAGAGTCGTCGATCTATAAGTGGACACTTCTCAACAGATCGCGAGCTCCCGGTAAGTTTTTTTGGAGTTTCGATTGAGAACTGAGACCGTTGAACCCTGAAGACCCGAAGTGATTCAGAGTCATTGGATATAGGAGAGATGTGGCATAGATCCATGCACTCTGGGTAAAGTCCCAAAGTAATCCTCGATCATTAGATCATGAGGAAACGCGATAGACATCTCCATACTTCGCGGGAAAATAAAAGTTGAGAGTTGAAATGTTCGAAGTCCGGAGATGCGAAGGGATTGCAGCCTGTTGGCACAAGGGTAGACCAAGGGTTCATTCCAAGAGTGCACCAACAAACCCTAGCTACTGTCCCTTTCAGGAACACCTGCGAGGTAGATGCAGTCTAACAAAAGTAGCTATGAGGGGGTTGTAGGATAGATATGTCTACAACTAAGGGGAATATCAAGTGGATCAACTACCAGAGCAAATCAATCATTTATATATCACTTACCATCTTGTCTCTTACTTCGCACAACTACCTATCATATCTAACACAGTAATGAAATAACAGTATATCAAAGGAAAAAGAACATAACATCAATCACACACACAAGACAAGATATATGTGGTTCATCCTCTCTCTAGGGCTACATCCACAGAACTGTTCTTTATAATGTATTAAGATGAAGCATACAGTTCTTGTATGCGCTCTTAGCTAGAAGATCTTCTTTATTCTCCTCTCTATTCCTCCTCTTCCTGCGCACCTAGTTGTAGGACGTGATCTCCGCACCTAGTTGAAGATCTTACGATACCATAAGGCTCTCACTCTTAGCACTTCTCTCTCTCACAGTAATAATCCTTCATACTAGAACGACAATGACAACACACAATCATAATGCCAACAACAACCCAACACAGGTCCTCTTGAAATTTATTTATACATTACAATAGCTCACCAACATCCTTAGGCTGAAACCTAAGTGTTAAAACCCTAGATAACAAAACCCTAGGTCAACTTGACCCGCATTTTCAGGGCTTCACCAACCTGTCTTTTCTTCCTTCTTGCACGGTGTTCCAAAGAATCCAATGGTGGATTTTACTTCTTGCTGAGTTGCGCATGATCCTTCTTCCTTGCCGATCTATCATCCATGATCTTTCTTCCTTTCACTTCACTTCGTCTTTTCTGCTCTTTTTCTCACTTCAACCCAGTGACAGTCATTGTGTCTTCCGCGCAGTTTGCATTTCATCTTTCTTGCCTTGACCTTCTCTTACTTCCATAACTAAGGGACAACAGGCCCCCAACACTCACCTGTGACTCGTCCCGAAGCACTTCAAATCTGATTCTTTTGTTTTACTTTGACTTCAGACTGTGTAGTGCAGCCTTTGCTTTATGCTCTATGCCTCCTCTCCTTCCCTGTGGAGACTATCTTTTCTATGTCGGGTACCCAGTTTCAACTGCACTTGGTACCTAAACCCTTTTCCTTATTCTTTTACCTAGAGTTGCGAGGCAACTAGTTTTCATAGTACAACTTCAGTCAGCTCTCGTTCACTAATCCTTCCTTCCATTCTCCATTCAAAGTCTTCAACTATGTAGCTCCTCCTTCTGTAACATAGGCAACCTCATATGGCCCGAGCTAATGCATTCAGAACTTCCCAGGATGATTTATGAACTTATTGTCATATACCATTACTATATCACCTTGCTTGAATGCCTTCTTCTTGATGTGTCTGTCATGATAGGCCTTTTCTCTTTCCTTTTGCACCTGCTAATGGAATCCTGCAATAAATTTATCTTCTTCGAGTTCAATCAACTATGAAAGCCTCTCTTGAATAGCGCCAGTGTCATCCATACATGTAAAGGAGACAATTCTTTAGCTTGGTACCAGTTATTCTATTGGGACAACGACTTCCAGACCATACACCAACTTGAAAGGGGTCTACATTGTTAGTTTCTTACAGGTGGTTCTATAGGCCCAAAGTACTGTTGGTACTCTTAAATCTCAGTCATCCCTATTCACACTACAGATTTTCATCAGCGATGTCTCCAAGATCTTGTTGAATGCTTCTAGTGTCCCATCTTCTTGTGGATGGTAAGGTGTGCTCTTCTGATGGTGGACTGAAAATTCCCCAGTCAAGGCTTCAATTTTTTTATTTATGAAATGTGTTCCTTGATCACTCATAAGGATATTTAGGCATCCAAACCTAGTTATTATGTCATCAAATATGAATCGTGCAGTTGTAGTTGCACTATAGTCCTTAACTGCTCTTGTTTGATCCCATCTAGTCAAGTATTTTGTCGCAGTGATTATGTACCTTGCTCCTGTGCACTTTTCGGGTGGGTTTATAGGTCCTACAAAGTCAATGGCCCATTTCTCAAATTCTTCTAAGGTCAGTGGTGGTTCTAATGGAATTTCATCTCTTCTAGATGGTTTTCCAACTCTTTGGCATACATCGCAAGCTCAATAATAGTCCTTGGCATCTCTGTGTAAGGTAGGCCACCAAAGACCAGCTCTAAGAACCTTCTGCGTAGTTTATTTCCCTGCGTAATGTCCTCCTGCGATGACTTCATGATATTCTATGAGGATCAATGGTCTCTCTGAATCCAAAACACATCTTCTCATTATCTCATCAGGTCCCATCTTGTATAGTTGTCCAGCTATAATTGATAAGTCTGCAGCGCGCATTACTAGTTGTTTCTTCTAGGGAATTGTATACTCACTAGGTGTCATTCCTGTTCACAGGAACTAGACTATCTCTGTGAAGTGGTCATCAATATTTCTAATGCCTAGAAGTTGTGCATCCGGTAGTGTATCCTCCAAATTGGTCGACTCTTCTCCGTGTTCCAACCTTGAAAAGTGGTCAGGACCTTTTTTCATTCTTCATGGCTTAACCACAACTTCGAAATCGTATTCCTGAAACAGCAGAAGCCATCTGCATATCCTTCCCCCCAACAATGGTTTGTTGACTATGTATTTCAGCGTGGAGTGATCAGTAAACATTTTAAAGTGCCCTCCCAACAAGTAGCGGAGAAATTTTTGTAGTGCATACACCATGGCTAACCCTTCTCTCTCTCTCTCAGCGGTGGTGTAATTAATCTCAGCTGTGGATAGTTTCATGCTGGCAAAAGATAATGGATGGTCGATCTCTCATGTTCCCATTTGCGCTAACACGGATCCTAATGCAATGGATTATGCATCGACATGTACATGAAATTCCTTGCTCCAATCTGGAAAAACCAGGATAGGTGCAGTAACCATCTTTTGTTTCAGCGTGTCGAAGCTCTGCTGGCATTCTTCGGTCCAATGAAATTGACAATATTTATTCAAAATATTCTCCGTGGGTGTTGTAATATGGGAATATCCCTTAATGTACTTCCTATAATACCCAATATGTCCCAGCGTAGTGCGGATCTATTTGACTGAAGTAGGAGGTGGAAGATAAACTATAATGGCGATTTTAGATGGATCTACCAGCAATCCCTAGTTGCATTCAATATGACGTAACGACACTCCAAATCGTGAGGATAAGATACACTTCTTCAGATTCAAGGAAATTTGACACTCCCTGCATTTGTCCAACATTATCCTTAGACATTCAATATGATTTTTCAATAAACTAAAAATAGTCCATTCATCGAAATATGCTTCTAGAAATTTATGCAAAAACTCCTTGAATTCTTCAACCACCACCCTGGAAAAGATGGTTGGGGCATTCTTCAATCCAAATGGCATCACCGTATACTGGTAGGATCCCCATTCTATTGCAAATGTGGTCTTAAGGCGATCTTCCTTGGCAATCCAGATCTGACGGTATCCTAAAAATCCATCTGTAAAAGAATATATTTCCTGGCTTCCAACATTATCTAACACTTCGTCAGTGAATGGCGTAGGGAAGGGGTCATGCAAACAGGCATCATTCAGCTTCCTGAGATCTATGCAGATCCTGATCTCTCTTGTCTTCTTGTCCTATACCACCATAGGGATAATCCACTCTGACTCTTCCACAGGTTCTATAATCCCTGCTTCCAGCATTCTGTCGAGCTCAATCTTCACTTTCTCCTTATATTTAGGGTTCAATATGTAGGGTATTTGTTTGACTGGTCTTGCATTTGGTTTCAAAGGGATCCTCATCTCTTCCATAGGCCCTTTAATGCCCTTCATATCAATGAACTTGGTTGGAAACAAGTCCTGATATTCATGCAGTAATTTTTTTATCTTGTCGATAGTAGCAACATCCTAGTAATATCCAACATTTGCAAGCTTCACTGTCTTCTCTGTTCAAATATTGACTTTCTTAATCTTGATTTTTTGTCCAATGAATGGTATCTCAACTCATGTTCCTTCCACATCTCTTTGGCCTTCCGTTTCGGTGATGTTCACCTTCCTAGGATCATTGTCCTCATCAGCATTTATGTTGTGACAACCTTGCAGTTTCTGGAAAGGCACAGTCCATTCGCCCTTTTCTTGTTCTAAAGGGAGCCTAGGGGCCTCCTCAAATAATTTATGTATAACAATCTGTAATGCTTGATCTACTGAAGGAAATTAACTTTCCAATAAGAAGGTAGTTACAAAATTCTGAGTCACACCTTCCCAATCGGTAGGGACGAGGTGCATCTCTGCTTGAAGGTACCAGTTGATAGATGTCGTGTCCAGTGTGTTAATGAATTTGTGCACCCACTACTCTTGAGAAATGTTGCTCCAGGATTCCTTGCAACTTCTCACATGGTCCTTTGGGTATCTTCAACCTATGTACCAAACTTCGCAGCCTTCTACTTGTGCTGAGAACCACATTGTCATCAAGGTACGACATTGTACCCAGTCTGCAATGTTGGTTTTGTGTGTCCCCCACCATCTTGATAGGGTTTCTTTCAGGGTCTCATCCATTACCAACAATATTTGTTGCATTGGTACACTTTCTTCAAAGTCTGACAAGAAGGTTTATAAAGGATTCATACCATCAAAGGTGGGTAAGTTATTTACTGTTGTGTCGATCCAACAAACTTCTCTGGTTAATCTAGCACATCTTCTTGTAGATACTTCATACATTTTATTCTGCCAGTTCTCCAGTGCTTCTTCTGAGTCTGATGAACATGTGTTGTCACTTCTCCAGCTTAGGTTTCCATCGGCCATCGGATTAATGGAATCATGTTGTCTAGCTTTTAGTTTGCATATGTTTTCTAGATCATATGCGTGGTATTCCTCTCTGATGGGCTCTGTGTATCGTTGACCTTCATTTGGATATAAAGGCACAATGACCCTAAGGCCATATCTTTCAAAAGTCATATGTATTTTCTTTAAATCAACCACAGTGGAATTATTGAAAGCCCAATCAATTCCTAACAGTGCAAGGTAAGGGCAGTTATCATCAATTATCTCAATTACCTCAAAATATGCAAACATTCTTACTACGTCGATGTCCACAGGGACATGTTCTAGTCTACCAAAGGGACTTACATATTGCTAATTAGCCATCCTAAGCCTGATAGGGGAATAGATCAACTTGGGTTTTCCCATTAGTGCCTAGGTTTGCTTCCTCATGACATTGACCTATGACCCTAAGTCGAGGACCACATAGTCTATATCATATTCTCCTATTTGAGCATTCAAGTGTAATTCCTTATTTGTCCTTGTTCTTTTTGCGATCTGGTGTACTACCTTATTCAGTAAGAGGTCTATCTTTCCGAGCTCATACTATCTGACTAAATTTTGTAGTTCTTTTCCAACACTCTCATCCTGAATCAACTTAATACAAGTATATAGAAATTCCATGAGATTTCTTACCTCTTTTCCTTCTCTTAGCGAAGCAGACTGATCAAATGTCTGAGACATTCCATATTCTCTCACTTTTGGTCGTGTATTTAATAAAGAGACTTGATCTTCTTTGAAATCTTTTCTTGCCTCCTTGAATACTTGTCTTTCTTTCTTTGCATCAAAAGTTTTGGGTCTTCTCTGCAGCTTTCATGACTCATGAGTCTTATGTAGTCTTCTCTAGGTTCAATCTATCTTATCCTATAACAATGCCTCCTCTAGTGATAACAGCGACTCCAGGGTATTCTCCGTGAGGTTTAGCATATATCAGTTGCACTTGTGGGTTCTTCTGAGGTCCTCGTCTCTCCTAAAGCTTAGCTAGCATCATAAAACAATCTTCTATAACATGTTCAAACGAGCTCCAGTAGCTACAAGTAGTGAAAGGGTTCTGACGGTCCCTTGGGAGGTGTCCTAGTTGTGTTCAATTGTAACAGATGATCTGTCCTTGACCTCGACCCATAACTCCTCCTCATCCTCATCCTCTGAATCCACTGTGAGGCTTGAAGTCTCCTCTCCCAGGGTATTTATATTTCGTAGTGTTTCCTTCTTGATGTACTTCGCCTTGAATTTTGTATATGTCTCTTGACCTTTCATGCATGAGTTCATAAGCCCTACAATCCCTATCATCATGCCCCACAAAATTATAGAATGTGAAATACAAATGTGTGGGTGTCTGAACATATTTTTGCATGTAATAGCACCCACAAGTGCGATGTCTATTTCGGCATACCTCGCACCAGGGTAAGGTGACATTCTTCAAAGGGATCGGAGTGCCAGAGGCAAAGTATTCATGAAATAGGGGCAGTGCTCCTTGTCATGGGCTTCTGATTTTCATCTGACACACTAGATTTCTTCTCTTTTATCTTTTCCCTTGTATTTCTTCATGTCTTCAACCTACATAGACAAACTAGTTCGTTGACTCAATATCTGACTCATATGTGAGTTGGATTCTCCCATAGGGGTTGATTCTAACGTCATGGTGATATCTAGTGCCTCAGCCTGCGAAGAAATCTTTTGTTGCATCAGAGGAACTCTGATGTGTGGTAAGAGGGCAGAAATTAACCACTCTTTGTTCTGCTCATCTGGGATCTGAAAATTCAATCGGCTTGTTCAGATCTTAAATCTTTGATCGAATTCCCAAACGGGTTCGGCTACCTTCTTCTTGATCTCTTTCAACTATGTGATACATTGTGACTCTGATTTGGGTTTCTTGAACTCTACAATCAAAGAATTCTTGATCTCATTTAGTGGCTTAGGTTGTGCAAGTCCTTGGACAAGCTTCATGTACCAGCTCAATGCACGATCTTGAACGGTAGTACTAAACTCAGTTCTTTTCACATCTTCATCGATGACATTTTTAATATTCCATACGGCTTCACACAGAAACCAGTGCTGATCAAGATCTTCAGATCCATCTCCCCTAAAGATAGGGAGCCTCATCTCATCTTCCATAGATCTTCCTAGGTTTCTTGTCTGAGTATGTGGTGGACTACTAGTGACAGTGATATGAATGTTTTGTTGGCTTGGATTACTCTCATTTATTAATGATACTAAATCGACAGGAGAATTAATAGTACTTACTTCAGCAGTCTGCGCAGTTCCTAAAGTTTTTGGCTCATCCCAATGAGGTTCTTCAGCTTTCCCTTCCTCTACCCTAGCAGGTTCTGAATGCTCTTCATCCATCAGATTTGCCTCTTCTCCACTATAGAAACCCTCATCCCCGTAGTTGTACTTGAACGGGTTCGCAAGATGAACTTCTCTGAATGCTTTCCCACTGCATGTATGTCTAGCCTCTACGTCGTTGTCATTATCTGAATTCTCGAACATTAGTATTTTCAAATCCGATCAATCTATTGTATCTTCAAGATATTCTTCTCATGCAATAGCATCTTGATCCTCAACTTCAGAAAATGTAAAAATTTTCCTCTAGGTCCCTTGAAAAAATATCTCTTGGCTTGGCTATATGACTCTACTCTGTCAACAACAAACTCGGTGATGTACCCTCCAATGGTTCTATCAACCCAATGATTTACTGCTCGTGACACGGCGTTATCAACTCTCTAAAACCTTCTTGATCAACGCCAATGTCCAAACTACAAGAGGTCTAGATCTGATCTCAAACTGGGTATCTGCTAACCTAGCTAACCACTCATATATCTCCTAATGGATTCGTCCAAAGAATATCTCGTGTATATAAGTAAAATTATATCTTCCTAACCAATCCTTTGTACTAATATTAGGGTTCTTGTTCTGGGCTTCAGCGAAGTCCTTTTCTTGATCCTCTATACAATTCTAAATCTCTGTCTTTTATGGGAACCACCTTGACATTCCATCAATAAGATTATGGTCCTGGAAACGGAACCATTTGTTTCCACATGGGCAGACCCAGGGTTCACTCCAAGAGTGCACCAACAAACCCTAGATACTGGCCCTTTTGGAAACACCTGCAAGGCATATGTAGTCTTACCTGAAGAAGATATGAGGGGGGTGTAGGACAAAGATGTCTACAACTAAGGGGAATATCAAGTGGATCAACTAGCAGAGAAATTTAGTCATTTATATATCACGTACCAACTTGTCTCTTACTTCACACAACTACCTATCATATCTAACACAGTAATGCAATAATGGTGTATCAAAGGAAAAAGAACATAGCATCAATCACACACACAAGACAAGATATATATGGTTCACCCTCTCTCTAGGGCTACATCCACATAACTATGCTTTATAATGTATTAAGATGAAGCATACAATTCTTGTCTGCTCTCTTAGGTAGCATATCTTCTTTCTTCTCCTCTCTATCTCTCCCCTTCCTGCACACCCAACTGCATGACTTGATCTCTGCACCCAGCTGAAGATCTTACGATACCAGAAGGCTCTCACTCTTAGCACTTCTCTCTCTCACAGCAATAATCCTTCATACTAGAAAGACAATGAAAAGACACAATCATAATGCAAAAAACAACCCAACCCAGGTCCTCTTGACCTTTATTTATACATTACAATAGATCACCAACATCCTTAGGCTGAAACCTAAGTGTTAAAACCCTAGGTGTCTAAAACCCTAGTTCAACTTGACTTGTGAGCAACCTGTCTTTCCTTCCTTCTTGCGTGGTGCTCCAAAGCATCCAATGGTGGATTTTTTGGCTTGTTGATTTTTCCACGATCTTTATTCCTTGTTGATCTATCATCCTCGATCTCCTCATCCAACGGCTTGCTTCCTTTTACTCTGGTTTGTCTTTTCTTCTTTTTTTCTCACTTCAACCCACTGAGAGTCATTGTGTCTTCCGCGTAGTTCGCATTTCGCCTTTCCTTCCTTGACCTTCGCTTACTTCTATAACCAAGGGCCAACACAGTCGTTGATCCAACGAGGACATGTGTTAGTGGATGAGAGCCTTCGGATAAAATCCAAACAAGGGAAGGGTTGAAGTTTGAGAACTCTGGAGTTCGTAGTTTCGAAGTGATCAACACCATTGATTGAATGAGACAAGTGTCTAGAGATAATCAACTCCATGGGATTGGAGTATGGAAGGAGTTAGGTTTGAGATTTCAAAATCCCAAAGTTTGGAATTGCAAAGAGATCACATCCATTGATATCATAGAGACAGATCTGGTTCGTCGATCGGGAAAGAGATTATTTGAACCACCAGTTTGGAAGTATCATCAAGATCACAAGATCGATGATCTCATGGCATTGCGGGGACATGAGTTGCGTGGAGTTTAAAATATTTAGGGTGGCCCGCAATCCAAACAGTGGTTTCGTTAGGAGGACACGTGGAGGCCTGACGATAATTGGGGACCCAAAAGTGGTTTAACTCCAAACCGCTTGTGACTACACCCATAATCGCGTGTTCATCACCCAAGTTCACATTAAAGAAAGGGATTATCTGAAAAAGGATCTATCTCTTAACACTCTAAAGTTTTGTAGCAGAGAGAAAGAGAATATCACGGGTTCTATCGGAACTGCACCAAGAAGCTGAAAAGGTATGTGTCTTAATACAAAAGGAAGCCATTAAGGTTCATAGAGTCATCAGACTCAATAATCGAAGATCCTTTGACTGGGAGGTCACGCAACCCTAAAGGGGAGTAGGGTGGTTGCATCAGGTGGTATCGGAGCTGATTTTAAGTTTGTTTGCAAACAACAGACAAAAGGAGAAAGGAGACAAGTTGGTATCAAGAAAATTTGATTTCCTTTTGTAGGTGACGAAGTGCAATCATGCCACCCATGAGGCATAGAGAGAATGAAAAAATGGAAGAAGAAATGAGGCGACTCTGAATGAGACTGGATGCCATGGAAACAACACAGAGAAGAGCACCAGACATTGGAGATATCAGTGAAGCTAGGAGAGAATAAGAAGAAGTGGAAAAAAATGTAGTAGAGGATGTTGCAGAGGATCGCTTAATAAAATTTGTTTCAAAGATAGGAGCCAGAGCAAGGATAGAGGTACCAATGTCTGAAGGCAATTTAGAAGTTGAAGAATTGTTAGATTGGGTATGTGCTATGGACAATTACTTCAATTACGAAGATATCAAATAAGACAAGATGGCGAATCATGCAATGACAAGACTGAAAGGTCATGCAGAACTATGGTGGGATGAAATGCAAGATGAAGGCAGGAGCAATGCTAAGAAGAAAATAAAAAACTGGGATAGGATGGTAGCCAAGTTGAAATCCAAATTTATCCCAAAGGATTACCAAATCAATCTTTTCAGAATATTGCAAAACCTGAAACAAAGAAGCTTATCAGTGAAGGAGTACACTGAGGAATTTTATAGGCTGAACATCAGGGCTGGACAGAAGGAAAATGAGGATGAAAAAATAGCCAGGTATATCAATGGGTTGAGATATGAAATCCAAGAGAAGATCAGCATGATTTCGGTTAGTACAATCGGGGATGCTTATCAAGCACCATTGAAAGCTGAAGGTAAATTGGCCAGGAAACAAACCCAACAAAACAGAGGATGAAATTCCAGCAGAGGTAAGGGAACCAGCAGAGAGAAGTTCCAGAAGCCGAGGCATGAAGCTAAAAAACAACATAGTCACCCAGAGAAGGGTGGAAGTTCTAGAGAAGTACAACATGGAGGAAGAAGATCTTTTTCTAGAGGAAGAGGTAGAGGAGGCATTGTTAAGTGTTATACCTATGGAAAGAAAGGGCACAAGTCTTGGGAATGTCTCGAGAGAAAGGAAGAAGGAGGAGGAGGAGAAGAACACATTGTTGAAGCACAAAATCATGTACCTCACTCATTGCCACCCATTAGGATCATAAGCCATCATATTGACCTTATTCCAAGAGCTATTTTACCAAAAAAAGAAGCTTATAGGTTGACACCTAGAGAGAATGAGGAAGTCAAAAATCAAATCCAAGAGTTGTTGGATAAATGTTTAGTCAGGGAAAGCCTAAGCCCATGCACAGTACTGACTGTGTTAATTCCAAAGAATGATGGAGTATGAAGAATGTGTACATATTCCTGAGCCATCAAGAAGATAACCATTAGGTATAGATTCTCTTTACCAAGGATGGATGATTTGATGGATTTTTCAAGTGGAGCAAGCTATTTTTCCAAGATAGACTTGAAGAGTGGATATCATCAAATAAGAATGAGAGAGTGAGATGAATGGGAAACAACATTCAAGACAAATGAAGGATTGTTTGAATGGTTGGTCATGAAATTTGGGTTGAAAAATGCAGCCAACACATTTATGAGATTGATGAATGAAGCATTGAAGGAATTCATAGGAAAAAATTTCATAGTATATCTCGATGACATAATAATCTTCAATAAAATAAAGAGAGAACACTTAAGACATTTTACATCAGTGATGTAAAAGTTGCAGCAGGAAAAATTGCTGATAAATCTGAAGAAAAGTTTTTTTATGAAGACATAACTCATATACTTGGGTTATGTGATCTCTTCAAATGAATTGAATATGGATCCAGAAAAGGTAAGAGAAATCAGAGAATGGCCATCGCCAAGCAACATATTTGAGGTAAGAAGTTTTCATGGGTTAGCAATCTTTTATAGAAAGTTTATCAGAAATTTTAGTGGTATATGTGCACCCATGGTGAACACTATGAAGAAGAAACACAAGTATTTTAAATGGATAGAGGAAGCTAAAAAGAGTTTCAATGTGTTAAAGGAGAAGGTCAGAGAACAACCAATTATGGTCTTACTAGATTTTGGAAAAACATTTCAAGTGAGATGTGATGCAAGTGGATTAGTTGTTAGAGCAGTCTTGAGTCATGATAATAGGAAATTTCCTTATTTAAGTGAGAAATTGAATGACAACAAGCATAAGTATTCCACATATGACACAGAATTTTATGCAGTGATTCAAGCTTTGAAGAAGTGGAGACACTATCTAATTCCTAAGGAATTTGTCTTGTACAGTGATAACCAAGCTTTGAAATTTATTACTAGGAAATAAAAGTTGAATCAGAGACATGCAAAATGGGTAGAATTTATGCAAAATTTTACTTTTGTTATTAAACATATTTTTGGAACTACTAACAAAGTTGCAGATTCTTTGAGAAGGAGGAGTTTGATTGTACAAGAATTCCAAGTGGAGACCTTAGGGTTTGAACACCTCAAGGAGATGTACTGACAAGAAGAAGATTTTAAGCAAGCTTGTGAGGCATGCACGAATCCTTTGTTAGGAGAGAGAAGCCCCTGGACTGAATATTTGATCCAGGATGGATTATTGCTCAAGGGAAGTCAATTGTGCATACTGAAATGCTCAATGAGAGACTGCCTGCTGAAAGATAAACACAGTGGAGGTTTAGCTGGACATTTTGGTCATGATAAGACATTTTCACAACTAAATAATTCGTATTATTGGTCAAGCATGAGGGTAGAGGTGAAAATGTTTGTGAAAAAATGAAAAAATTGTCAGTATGCAAAATGAATACACCAGAACACTAGTTTGTATCAGCCATTACCAATTCCAGAAAGGTCGTGGGATGCAATCAGTATGGATTTTGTTTTGGGATTGCCTAGAACTCAAAAAGGGAGCGATTCTATATTTTTTGTGGTGGACATATTTTCAAAAATGACACATTTCATACCATGCCAAAATATAAAAGATGCTACACACATAAACAGTTTGTTTTTCAAAGAAGTAGTGAGACTACATGGGTTGCCTAGGAGCATAGTTTCAGATAGGGACACCAAATTTGTAGGACACTTTTGGAGGACTCTATATAAAAGGTTGGGGACATACTTATCCTTTAGTTTAGCATATCACCCTGAGACAGATTGATAGACTGAAGTAGTAAATAGGAGTCTGGGAAACTTGTTGAGAATTTTAGTCACTGAGCAAGGTCGACAATGGGATTAGATTATGGTGCAAGTAGAATTTGCATTCAACAATTCAGTGAACAGGAGCACAGGGAAACATCCATTTGAAATTGTGTATGGTATACAGCCAAGAGGGATTACAGAGTTGAGAGATCTGAATCAAGATAATTTCAGAAGTGATGGAACAAAAGATTTTCCAACAGAAATGCAGAAACTCCTTGACAAAGTCAAAGAATAGCTAGAGAACAACAGCCTGAAATATAAGAGCGGAGTTTATCAAAAGAGGAGAGAAGTTCAATTTGAAGTTGGAGATGAATTTTTAGCTCATTTGAGAAAAGAGAGGCTTCCAAGGGGAATCTATAACAAGTTGAAGATGAAGAAAATAGGACCATGCAGGATTCTCAGAAAATTCGCAGCCAATGCTTATGAAATTGAGTTGCTAGACAATGTTGGGATATCACCGATATTCAATGTTGCAGACCTATATCCTTACAAGAGAGATGAGGAAGGAGAATCAGATGATCAGAAAGAAGTTCAGTGGGAAGAACAATTGCTCACAGCAGAAAAACCTCAGATGGAGAAAAACATTGAACAGAGAGATGGAAAGAAGACTAGGAGGAAGATGTATCCTAAATACTTAGTGAAGTGGAAAGATCATCCAATGGAAGATGCAAGTTGGGTCACTGAACCTGATATTTTGAAGCATGGAAAAACAGTGCAAGAAGTCATGGAGAGGAGTCCATGAAAATTTTAACCAGAGGAGTATG
>SNQJ01S0214107.1:8871-20690 GCA_010110895.2 Picea sitchensis | reverse complement strand
TCAAAGAGAGCTTGAAAAACAACAAAGTTAGCTCATGATAGACTCTTTGTGGGTCGATGCCTGGCATCTCCTCGGGGGAGTTGTATGCTCCAACGAAAAAATTGTCTATGATGCCAGGGGTTCTGGAGATATTGATAGGTATTGTTTCAGCAATGGTTTCCCTATTACCCTCAGCATAGATCTTCTGTGTAGCTAAGGGATTAGTATGACAAGACCTATCTCCAATCATAGTCACAGTGAATTCTCCTGCTTCGATTCAGCTTAACTCTGGGAGGAAATATGATCTGTGATGAAGATCTTCCCAAGGTTTGTCCGGACTAGTCATTGCTTATATGACTGCTTCATCAGAAGGCGAGACTAAGTCTAACGAATCAATATTAGCGAGAGACCCCTGGGCCCAAATAGGCTCTAGAAGTGGATCTAACTCTTGTGCAGGAGTTGGATCAGGGTTAGCTGAAGCTTGCTGGACTAAAGAGTACGCTACTTCAACAACAGACAAGGGAATGGACATGCTTGGGTGCCCTGTCTCATCCATCGTGGCCGATGGGGAAGGAAGTATCCATGGATCTTCAAAGTAAGTCATGCGGAACGACGAAACTTGAAAAAGCTCAACCTTATGGTGATTAGATATAAATTTGATATCGTCATGAGGAGGTGGGTAATTGAAGGTACCCATCAAGGATGGGCCCAAACCAACTCCTATGTTGACAACACCTATTTGAGGATTATCAATCATTGGGACCATGGATTCCCCCAAAGTTGGGTCAGGTCTGGAGAAATACAATTGATCAATGGTCACTATCCGACCCTCATGTGGAAACAACAAGACCCAAAAAACTGTAGCAACCACAGCTTGCATAACATAAGTCCAACTCCATCCTAACAAGAGGTTATAGTCGAGGGGATCATCGAATACCCCTACTTCAATACACATGGTATTCCCTCCTAGCTTCACGGGGAAAGAAGGAATGATACCATGTGGTTGGAACGAATGATCGTCGAAAGAGGTGAGGAGAGTAGGTGACAGAGACAAAACAGGCTAGCCAATGGCCTTCCAACATGCCAACGCCATAATGCATGTCAAGGTGCCCTCATCAACCACCGAGCGGAAAATATTCCGAGTAAAAATTTTTGTGGGATAAGCTACTACTATCTGAAATGCTACGTGGTAAGGAAGATGAGGTTTTAAGCCAGTTGTATCCAACATGATTGTACCCGGATTACAAGTCTTGGTAGATCCTAAAGCGGTTAACAAGGCTTTCCTCTGAGAAGGGAAGCTTTGGAGGACCTCCAAAGCGGACATCGCACAAGGGGTTTGTGATAAATCTTCCACCACAGAGTAGTTCTGGGCGGCCCTTGCATTTGGGTTATGAGAAGGTTTTTTAAATGCACCTTTTAGAATGTGTGTCATTGTTTCTCCCAACGTCTTCTCAATCTGTAGAGGAAGAGATGGGAGATCAACTTCTTTACCCTTCTCAGAAGTGCTTGGTTTACTATAGTCGTGCACTCTAGTCGATATGAAAGCATCACCCCTAACCATATATACCTTCGTGGGTGTGGGGTTGTTCAGAGGCAGGCAGGTTTCTTAGTTGCCCCCTTCTGTGCTTGCAGAGGCTTGAGTTAGATTTTTCCCATGTTGAAACAAATTAGTCAACACCGCCTGTTGTTGTTGTGTGACAAATTTTTGGGCCTCTGCAAGTCAAGGACATAAATGGGTCGGGTGGTATTCTACGCACAAGTTGCATGGATACCGCGCCTTCCATTTTTCAGTGTTGTCCCTACCAACATTATCGTTGGGTTTTTTTGTCCCCCTTTCCCTTCTTTCATTGTTTTTTGTTCCCTTTAGGTTGTTGGGTGGCCTTTGGGTTAGTCAACTGCATTATGTGTACTTCCGACATTTGGGTAGAGGGAGTAGCCAAAGCAGTAGTTTGGTTGGTCATTGTGTGTTGTATTGATAACTGTTGCAACTGCTTTGTCAATTGCTCAGTGGGCTTTGTTTGTGCTGAAACGACAATACCATCGGCATGTGGTCCAACTCTCTATCTAGTTTTATCCAGTATTGAACGTGGCACATCTGGAAAGATGTTGTATAATAAACCAGACTGAGAATAGATGAGCTCAAACTGTTGAGCCCTCATGATGGCGTCTTCTTTAGAGAAAACTCCTGACATCACAACGTCTTTGGATAACTGCAGGACCAAAGACTTAAGAAACCACTCAAGAAGGAATGCTGGTGGGACTGGTACCTTGATTAAACTCTTCTAGTGTCTCCATTCTCGGATGTGATCATAGATATGGTCTTCTATTGTCTGTTTGAAATTGGCGAGCAGCTCTGTGCCAGTGTCGTATCTTACAGGTAACTGGAAATGGTTTAGGAAAGCCATCACCAGTTCGCCAAAAGAAGAGTATCTTGAGCGATTGAGCTCAATGTACCATTTTGCAGCACTCCCAATGAGAGTACGTTGAAACAATCACAACTGTACGGAGTCATCTTTCAATGAGTTAGATGAGCACCAAAGATGGAAGGTAGTCACGTGATCTCCTGGATCTTCGTTAGGCTTGGATTTGAACTTTGGAATGTTCGAAGGAAACTTCATCGACATAGGAGGCCAACACGGATTGTGACAAATAGGGTCATTCAACAACCTTGTCAAATATAGCAAGTGTAAAGTCATCAGGAATGGTAGTTTGGGTTGCTGCTGATAACCTGGGAAAAAGGGGTCTAGAGTTTGATTGGCACCAGGCTGCTAGGAAAATTTTGGCTACTAGCCTAGATTCTGGTAGAAACCATGGTCCTGGCCAGCGTATGGATTTTGCATATGTGGAGACATCATCGGTTGATTTCCCAAATAGGACATAGATTGTTTGGCATGCATTATATTCGACGGACTTTGGGAGGGATTAACCCATGCCAGTCCTATGGTGATAGGCATAGTAGTTTGTCCGGGGTTCCATTGATTGTGGAAAGAATTGCCCTAGATTGACATTCTAGATGAGGGAACAGATACCTGCCCTGAATTCCAAGGTCCTACTAGGTTTTCCCCCTATGCAGGAATAGTACCCTGCACATGAGTAGATTGTCCAAAAATGGGGTTGCCCCCAGTCGGGAAAACGACCAACGAGAAGGCGTTGTTACCAAACGTTTCGTTCAAAGAAAACGATGTCGAACCTACCGGCATACTATGCGAAGTTGGTCATTGACTCCCCGCTCCAAATAAACTATTGTGTGTAGGTTTCCCAGTGGATGGCTAATGCGATCCACCGAGTGAAGGGGATGAAGGAGGGTTATGATCTCCTCCATAAGGAAAAGCGTTAAAAGGAGAAGGAGTGCCCCCCATGTGACCTTGCAGAGGAGAACTAGATCTCCCTACCCCCAGACCCAAAGTCTGTAAAGTGGAGTAGGAAAGTACAGGACTTGTACCTGAACTAGGCATCCCATATGATAACGGAGGGCCTGTCGCACTAGGTTTGAAAGGAGTTGTGGCCGCCGCCAAAGATGGGTTCAGACCACTGTGTGAAGTAATTGTGATTGATACCATGGTGGCTTGGGCCGATGACGGTGGGTTAGGAGACGAAATCTCTCTTGTGGTGACAACCGTGGTGGGAATTGAGTAATTCCCAGAAGGAGTAACAACATTTGTTTCCATTGTTGTGTGCGACACTGTCTGGCGCTCGTAAAATTGAATTGGTACAATGAAAGGTGCCAAGAAATCAATAGTTGGGGTTTCAACTGGGCCAAGAGCGGTTGCATCAAGATCCAAAATGGTTGATTCCTCTGGGGGTTGTTCAGGTACAATGGTTTGTAACCTGGTCGCTTCAACAGACCCTTGTTGGTCTAGCTTTCGGGTTAATGGTGGTGGGGGTGGCTCCAGTGTAACCGGTGGCAGGCCAAGAAGACTTCATGACTGACAGAGCTTGGGATCCTCCACTATGTGAGAAGATCCAAGACACTCTTAGGTAGTCTAAATGTTCAAAAGTAACACACACTAAAAAATTTCCTAGAAGGTAAGACAGGCAAACACTAAATTAATTGGAAGAATAGTTACAACAACCAACACTAGAGCAACTTACTGGTGCAAGTGAAACTTGAACATGGAAGCACCCTCCAGGTATACTCTGAAAAGAGTGGCCCAATGTCTATCCTAGGTACCACGGTATACCCCCGCAGTCACCTGTGTATGTCCCTAAAAATATTGGCAACTAGGTTGCCAACGCGCGAATAGTCACCAGGCACGTATAGTCGAAAGTCGGGTAGACCACAATGAGCAGGGTATCAAGCCTGAAACCTGTCAAGGCTATCGAGAGAAAATGTTCTGGAAGACAATTGAGGACCTCGAATGAATTCGATACCCACGAAGCCCCGTGGAAAATGTAAACGACAGAATCCCAAAACAAGCCCTCTATATGTGTTCTCCACTATAATTGGTCCATCTTTGGAGGGGTTATCTCCGCTACCTTTCCGCACGCGACCTCGTGTTTATCCCTTGTGTTAGAGGGGGGTCCTGAATAACTTTCACGACACTAGACTTAGACACTCCCTATCTCAGACTCCAATGTTTGATTTTAAATGGCCTTGAAGAGTTTCCTCTCCAACCTAATCCAAGGCCCTAGTCCTGAACTAGTTTGTGAACCCTATAAACATAAAAGTCTAGTAGATTTTAAATTTAGCGTTAATTTTATGGCTTTGTTTTACGTCAAGGGGTATGAGGGTGAAACTGATGATGTGTAAAAGATGAAAGAAAAAAAGGAATAAAAAAGCTCTAAACCAAACTTTTACTGAATGCAAAATTTCAACAACTTTTCAAAAGAAATATTTTTAATTTTTCTAATATTTTGGACAACAAACTCGAAAGAAATTTCACTTGACTACAAGATACTTATGCTCTAAGTAAACTACAAAAAATTATGAAATAAAATACCTTTCCCTGGCTAATGATGCAGAAACACACTCTTCAACCAAATAAGAAAATGAAAAGAGATTTTTTTATTTAATTTAAATGCTAGTAAAGCAAGAAAGGAAAAATATCGACAATCAAAAAACCAAGAAAAACAATTCTGGCCTAATAAAAAATCACAAAGAATCAAGTCAAAAATCACACACTAGCAATTTTAAAAACAATGACTCTCACACTTGTCTAAAAACCTTAAAAATTCTTTTATTTTTATGACAACTTTTTTAACTGAGAAAAAGCAGGCTAAGGGTAAGATTAATCCTAAGCTACTGACTGCTCACACAGAGATTCAAACACCTAAGAGGAATAATTCTTATGAAGGGAAAGGATGACTACCTTACCCTCAACAAAAAGTATCTTGTACAAGCATGTGACTATTACTCAAATAGCATGCGTGTGAACGCGCGTTGTATAGAGACAGAGGGCGTGTACACATGGGATGACCTTGTATAGGCCGCGTGTATATCTAAACTCTGAGAAAAATGAAAACAGACAACCCAAAACTAGGAAGAGACAACTGATATTGATAACCAGGATCCCTTGAAGGCTTGGACACTCTTTTTAACAAAAAAACAAATAATGTAAGGAAAAAATAATAAGGCAAAAACAATCTGAGATAGAACTGCTAGCAAACAAGACTTCAGACAAAATTCTAGAAAACCCCCTGAGAATGTGTGATTCTGACAGGGAAGAGGGTGGCTGCCTCTGAGGTTCTCTGAAATCTACATGCTATTTCTACCTCTACAACCAGCGTTCATACGCAGGCTGTAAGAGGGTAGGGCATGGGTACACACGTGCAGACCTTGTGCAGGTCGCGTGTACCTCTATGGGTCCTGAAAAACATATTCAAACAAAATATAGGGAAAGCTAGTATGGAATACCAGACTCCCTGCTAGCTCAGACCTTACAAAAACTAAAAAGAAAAGACAGGCAAGAAAAACTAGTCTTTAAAACTACCCAAAAACTAAATAAAATTCCAGGAACCCTAGAGAGTCTCCCTAGTACAGTTTCCAATTCTGTTGTTGGGAAAATCTCCCTACGAACTAGCAAATAGAGTTCAGACTTTGCATGCAGATATGACCAAATAAAAATTACTTTCTACCTTCATCCCTAGATTTATATCCCCTTTTCTTAGTAAATGCATGGAAAGATCAACCTACCTCATTCCCGACGTTTGATGTCGATCCTCTGTAGCACTTGATTACTTGTTCACGATACTCCTTCCAAAGATGACCTGCATTCAAGACAAGCAACAACTATGCACGCATACTACTTATATACTAATGGGTTAGAAATCAAAACATATACTGATCAAACTATAAACAGTTCATGAATTGGGACGGGAAAAGCATTTTCTTTATTACTTTGAATGAGTCAACTTACAAAAGTTGAGACCGACCACTGCTCCTTAAAACTAATCCTGGGCTCCTCTTCTTCTATCCTCCAACTGCTTTGCTTTTGAATCTCCTTTGGCACGAGGAAAGGCTAAAGGGTTGGGACAATGGGAATACATAAATGGGCAGAGTTTCTTTTCTATATTTTTCCTCTTCCAAATGGGACCCCTACCCCTTCTTTTATAGGCTAGAAGGAGCCAGGTATTTGGATGAACCCTCGGCCATGCATGGACGGGAGTTTTAGTTAACTCACTCATAGCTTTTTGTTCCATCGACAACTTTCATTTTTTCGTGATTCTGAAGGTCCAAGTGGGTTGTTTTGGCTCAGCCAGCGTGGACACTATAGATCCACGCAGGCTGTAGTGTGACAGCTAGCGTGGACTTTTAAAAATAGAGTTTTTAGAAGATTTGTTCAGTAGTTTTTGGTAAAGAAGGGATATGAGTTGGCATGATTCCAGATAAGCATGTGTGGTGCAATTTATGGTTATAACACCTCCCCCTCTAGGTGAGTCTGATGCAGTCTCTTCTGATGTGTTGTTCAGCTTCTGTACCTCTTCCTTTTTCTTCCTTCTGCTACTGTTGGGTGCATCATACTCTTTGTGAGTGGCTAGAGGACTTCCGATTAGGTCGGGGTTAGAGAGTTATGTCTGGTCGACTAGTACAAGGATCTCTGCAGGCCACTGCTTATTTATTTCCTCCATTTCCTCCTCAGTGAGCTTGTATTAATATTGGATCACTTCTCTATGTTCGTCTCCTCACGCAGTGATATAAATAAAATATCTATCTGCGTGGAACTTTACAAATGGTCTGAACCAGTGTAGGTTATTCAATGTCATGCGAGGGGAAGACTCAATATCCCTCTTCAACTATAGGTAATATGTGTGGAACACCACATTTGACTTCCATTGTTTATCCATGTCGCTCGAATACCAGAGCGTGGTGAAATTCACAACTAAGGGTTCTGATGGCTCAATATCAAGGAAGGTCACACCTTCTGGCATCTCCCAAGAAATGAAGGTGATGAGGATCAACAACCAACTAAAGTGGAAATCATAGCCTTGATCCTGAGCTTCGCGACAGTCTTTCTCTAACTTATTGACGAGGTAGCTCGCCCAGTTCATTTGTATCAATTCCATGCATTTTCCTGTGAGGTCGACGACAAACCCCATGACCTGCGTGGGTCTGTTCTTCCTTACTAGCTTACTAGCAATCAACTGGCAGGATAGGCGCATTGCACCATTCTGGATGGAGGATACCTTGTAGCCTCGCTTCCTCTTTTCCACATTGTCATAGGTGTCTTTGATTTCCTGTGCCAGGGTGCGATCTGCAGTCTTTCCTGGGTAAAATTCTTATGGGTCTAGTCCTTGCATGCTTAATCCGGTGATTCTATGGAACAACACCGAATCAATGATGATACATCCTTCCAGCCATAGATAACCACCATGGAAGAACGAAAACAAGAGTTTAACACACGCGTTAACCTCCTGATGTCTTCCAAATTGTGGTATCTTCATCACGTTCAAGATAGTGGACCTTGTGATGTCCATGGTTCATGGCTGGGGGATGATATTCAAATTATTCCCCTTGGTCCTAGTCAAATATTTGTATGGTGCGAGCATGCTAGAGTTCTTGCGGTCTCCTAAGTTATAGTCACTAATATTCAATATTGGAATCCTCTCCAACTTCGTTTTGACTATGTGTATCCCCTTCGGGAGGTATGCAGTGATGACTGTGTATTCAAAGTCCCTTGGGACGTTGTCATGACTCACCGTGCTATCCAAAGGTGGGATGTAGTTGGGCAGGATAGATGGGATGATATTCGCATTCTCTAAGTCATCACAATTCTTTGTTCGTTTCTCTGTCGCAACTTGGGATGGCACATATCCACGAGAATTCGACGGGGATGCTTGCACTCCTCTCCTCGACGAGGCTTGGATTCCTATGGACATCACCTTCTCATCCATGAGGTCTATTTGGATCTCTTCGATGAATTTTTATACTGCACTAATTTTGTCCAACATGAACACTCGAGATCTGATATCTTAGGTCGATGAAAAACACTCAATGTAACAGAACATATGGCAAAGTCTCAATAATCACTGTGCAAAAGAAACTAGTTCTCTGTGGGCTTGGATAATCACAATTGGCAAAAGTGTTCTCGGTGCAATGCTCGACGGGATAAATAGACAACGTTGTAACAGACTCTTCCAATGGGAAAGAATGCCTCAATCAATGCAATTCCATCCGTTATGGCGTGGTCCCAACGGTCCAACGACGAACGTTCCGGCAATAACTGTGTTTCTAGTTGTTCTGGAGCGTCGTTATAACAGTCAAGACGCCTCCAACGGTCATATTTCTTTGTCATGGTGAACTGCCAATGTACACTATTCTAATATCCTGACGAAGTTCCATTTCTGCAAACCTTCCTTATGCGAAGTTCTCTCTGGAACTTCCCGCAATTTCTCTAACTTTGTTTTCTTCTTGCTGAGATTTCTGGATTTCTTTCCTATGTTTTGAGTTACTGGTTTCCTTTTACCATTATTTTTCTTATCTTTACTTAACATAGTAACTTCTCACTGGTGAGGGTCTTTCATAGGGTTCAAGGGTAATACTTCTTATTGTTCTGGAGTAGGTACTCTACTCTCCTATATGGACAAGTGTTTCAAGTCTTCCTATGTTCTTTCAACTTCAACAACCCGGTCTCTGGCCCTAAGTTTCTTCGACTTGTTCGCTTGTTCTTCTACTAAATGCATTATTCTCCTAGCCATGAAATAATTTAGTTCTTTCTTTTTCTATTCTAGATCCTCCTTGTTGGCACAGGGGTAGACCTAGGATTCAACTCCAAGAGTGCACCAAAACTCCCTAACAACTGGCCCTTTTGGCTACACCTACAAAGCAGATACAGTCTCACCCAAAGAAGCTATGGGGGGGTTGCAGGACATAAATGTCTACAACCAAGGGAAATATCAAGTGGATCCAACACTAGAACAATACAACATTCATATATCACTTATCATCTTAGATCTACTCCACACATCTATCAGATCTACCACAGTAATGCAATACCAGTATATCAAAGGCAAATAACATAGCATCAATCACACACAACACAAGGTATACGTGGTTCACCCTCTCTCTAGGGATACGTCCACAGAACTGTGCTTTATAATATATTAAGGTGAAGCATACAGTTCTTGCCTGTGCTCTCAGCTAGCTGATCTTCTTTATTCTCCTCTCTATCTCTCCCCTCCCTACACACCCAGCTATAGGGTTGATCTTCACACCTAGATGAAGATCTTACAATATAGAAGGCTATCGTACTCAACACTTCTCTCACACACAATGTTACTCACTCAATCACACAACAACAATCATAACACCAAAAATAGTAACAAAAATAACAACAACCCATCTTAGGTCCTTTAGACCTCTATTTATAAATTACAATCACTCACCGAGATCCTTAGGCCGAAACCTAGGTGTCAAAACCCTAGATACCAAAACCCTAGGTGTCTAAAACCCTAGGTCAACTTAACCCACATTTTCAGGGCTTCACGAACCTGTCTTTCCTTCCTTCTCGCACGGTGCTCCAAAGCATCCAATGGTGGATTTTTCCATTTGTTGAGTTGTCCACGATCCTCCTTCCTTACTGATTTGTCATCCAGCTTGATCTCCTCATCCAACAACTTACTTCCTTTTACTTCACTCTATCCTTTCTTCTCTTTTTCTCACTTCAACCCAGTAACTGTCACTGTGTCTTCCGCGTAGTTCGTATTTTTCCTTTTATTCCCCGATCTTCTCTTACTTTCATAACCAAGGGCCAAAATTCCCCCAACACTCACCTGTGACTCGTCCCAAGGCACTTCAGATCGGTCCTTTATGTTTTACTTCGACTTCAAACTGCACAGTGCAACCTCTGTTTTCTTCTCTATGCATCCTCTCCTTCCTTGTGCAGACCGTCTTTTCTGTGCCTGGTACCCAGTTTCAACTACACTTGGTACCTCGACCCTTTTCCTTATTCTTTTACTGAGAGTTGAGAGGCATCTGGTTGTCATAGTAAAACTTCATTCAGCTCCTATTCACTAATCCTTCCTTCAATTCTCCATTCAAAGTCTTCAACTGCACAACTCCTCCTTATGTAACATAGGCAATCTCATATGGCCCGAGCCAATACGTTCTAAACTTCCCAGGATGTTTGATGAACTTACTTTCGTATACCAGTACTGGATCGCCTTGTTTAAATGCCTTCTTCTTGATGTGTCTATCATGGTAGGCATTCTCTCTTTCTCTCTGTGCCTGCTGATGAAATCCTACAACAAATTTGTCTTCCTCCAATTCGACCAATTGTGTAAGCCTCTCTCGAATAGCGCCAGTATCATCCATATCTATAAAGGCAACAATTCTTAGGCTTGGTACCAAATATTCCATTGGGACAACGGCTTCGAGACCATATACCAACTTAAAAGGTGTCTACAATGTTATCTTCTTGCAAGTGGTTCTACAGGCCCATAGTACTGCTGGTACTCTTAAATCTCAGTCATCCCTGTTCACACTGCAAATCTTCGTCAGTGTTTTTTCCAAGATCTTATTGAATGCTTCCACTGTCCCATTTGCTTGTGGATGGTAAGGTGTGCTCTTCTGATGGTGGACTGCAAATTCCTCAGCCAGGGATTCAACTATTTTATTTATGAAATCTGTGCCTTGATCACTCATAAGGATCTTTGGGCATCCAAACTTGGTTATGATGTCATCAAATATGAAGCGCACAGTTGTAGTTTCACTGTAGTCCTTAAATGATCTTGATTCGACCCATCTAGTCAAGTACTCTGTTATAGTAATTATGTACCTTGCTCCTGTGTGCTTTCCTGGTGGGTTTATAGGTCCCACGAAGTTAATGGACCATTTCTCAAGGTGATGAGGTCATTATAGGTCAGCTGTGGTGCTAATGGAATTTCATCTCTTATGTATGGTTTCCCAACTCTTTGGCATACATGGAAGGCTCTGTAATAGTCTTTAGCATCTCTGTGTAAGGTAGGCCACCAAAGGAGATCTCTAAGAACCTTCTGGGCAGTTTCTTTCCCTACTTAGTGTCCTCCTGCGATTCCCTCATGAGATTTTTTGAGGATCAATGGTCTCTCCGCCTCCATAACACACCTTCTCAATATCTCATCAGGTCCCATTTTGTATAGCTGTCCAACTATAAGTGACAAGTCTGCAACGCGTACTACTAGTTGTTTCTTTTGGGGAATTCTATATTCATTCGATGCCATTCCTGTTGAAAGGAACTGGAATATCTCTATGAAGTGGTCATCAATATTTCTAATGGCCAATAACTATGCATCCCGTAGTGCATCCTCCAAACTGGTCGGCTCTTCGCCATGTTCCAACCTTGACAAGTGGTCATGACCTTTGTTCATTCTTCCTAGTTTGACTATGATCTCAAACTCATATTCCTGAAATAGAAGAAGCCATC
>SNQJ01S0214106.1:15688-33389 GCA_010110895.2 Picea sitchensis | reverse complement strand
AATGCAGACAGTTCGGGATCTCATTGAATCCCAAGAAATCCCAGTTTTCCCTAAGGAGGGGTAAGCTCTTAGGCCACATCGTCTCAGCAGAAGGTGTAATGATTGATCCAGCATGAGTGGAGGCAATTCAAAATCTGTCCTTGCCGAGGTCAAAGAAGGACATTCAATCACTGCTCGGTAAGATAAATTTTGTGAGAAGGTTTGTACCAAATTTTGCTGAATTAGTCAAACACATAACATGCATGCTGAAAAAGGGGTCTAAGATAAAATGGACACACAACGCAAGAAACTCTTTTCAGGATATCAAGCAAGCAATCATCGAATCCCTGATTCTGATCAGCCCAGATTACAGTAAGACTTTCTATCTTTTTTCATTTGCTTCCTATGACACAGTGGCAGCAGTCCTGCTTCAGAAAGACGAGGAAAATTTTGATCATCCCATGGCTTTCTTCAACAAAACTCTCAGGGATTCTGAACTAAGGTATGACCCTATCGAGAAACAAGCATATGCTCTCATAAAATCTTTAAAATCATTCAGAATTTATATTCTTCACTCAAAGGTCTTCGCATATGTTCCTTCATCTTCTGTAAAATATGTTTTGACTCAGCTGGATATTTACAAAAAGAGAGCTAGATGGATTGAAAAGATGATTGAATTCAATATCGAAGTAAATCCCACCAAGCTGGTAAAAGGTTAGGGCCTTGCCAAGATTTTAATGGAGGAAAATTATAAGCTGCTGGATATTAATTTCATAGGAGAAGGTTCAGAAAATCCACAGACAGAGTTGGTAGTGGAAGGGCAGCATGACAGTCAGCAAGTGGCATAGCACTTGTCTTCCTGTGAATGGTATTCTGGCATCATACATTTTCTGCAAAAGCTCGAAGTTCCTCCTGAACTCAGTTTGACTCAAGCTCGAGCTCTCAAGCTCAGAGCTATAAAATTCTGCATTTATAATAATCTGTTATATTGGAGAGACCCTGCTGGTTTGCTTCTCAGGTGTTTAGATAAAGGAGAGTCTGTTGAAGTGACACATCAGTTTCATTCAGTCGTTTGCAACGGTCATCATTACTGGAAGACTACCGCACATAAGATCATGAGGGCTGGATATTATTGGCCTTTTCTTTTCTCAGATGTGTGTGCATTCATCAAATCTTGTGACAAATGCCAAAGATTTACCGGTAAGGAACAACTAAAATCTTTACCCATGAGACCTATAGTTGTGAATGGCCCTTTTCAGCAATGGGGTTTAGATTTCATAGGTGAGATAAATACTTCATCCAATGGTCAGCACAAGTGGATTCTGGTAGACACGGATTATTTCACAAAGTGGATAGAGGCGATTCCCACCCGAAATGCTACACACCAAGTAGTCATGAGGTTTCTCTATGAAAATATTTTGAGCAGATTTGGCTGTCCAAAGAGGTTGGTGGAAGATAATGCAGCAGCATTTAAAGCAGAAGCATTGGTAGACATGTGTGAATCAATGGGCATCCAACTTGTACACTCAACTCCTTACTATCCTCAAGGTAATGGTTTGGCTGAATCGTCAAATAAGAGCTTGATCAAAATCATAAGAAAACTGTTAGAGGAAAATAAAAAGAATTGGGATTCCAAACTGAAATTTGTTGTGTGGGCAGACAGAGTAACTATTAAAAAATCCATAGGAACTTCCCCATTCAATTTGGTTTATGGGACTGATACAATTTTTCCTGTTCAGTTAGTTTTGCATGTGGCTAAGTTCTTTCAGGAAGAGAAGACTGAGAAAAATGACATGGTAAGAAGGATGCTAGATTTGGTGGAACTGCAACAAGCTCGTGAATAGTTAGTGGACAGATTAGAAGCTCATCAGATGCAGATCAAAAAGATGTTTGACAGAAAGGCGAAGGTGGACAGTTTTCAGATCGGTGACTGGGTTCTAAAGTGGGATTCTCTTAGGCAGGACAAAGGCAAGCATAACAAGTTTGATTCTCTGTGGATAGGCCCCTTTTTGATTTCTCAGGTGAAAAACAACAACACTTTCATTCTGCAGAATCTGGAAGGTGAAGAAATGTTCAGTGGCTCGGTAAACGGGCGATTTTTAAAACTCTATTTCGTCTAAGGCTGTGAAGCCTAGATATTGTAATGTTAGTCTTAGTTCTTATTTTTGAATAACTCCATGCCCAATGGAAACACTAACATATAGTTTAGTTTTAGGTTCTTTTTCAGGAAAGGCATTGATTCTATGGTCCTTGAAACGTCACAGGGAGGTGTTCATCCCCAATAGGAGCCAGTGTTAACTCCTCAAATAAATTGGTGGATTTATTTGCTTTTTTAGGTGATAGGTTGTAACCTCAAGTCATTTTTGAGTTTCTATAGTTGAAAAACTTAGGTTTCGGTATTTGTCCTAGAAAATAATATGACCCATAAAGTCTTGTTTTCAAAATTTTGCATAATTTACTTTCCGCAGCTAACGTGTGTCCAAAAGTTGAGTGTTAGCTGTGGAAAGTGGCGACTTTCAGCACCTAAGGAGCGCTTCTCATAAGTATGTGCGCTGTTGAAAGTGGTGAATTTCAAAAAGTCCAACAATCAGTTTCGCGGGTCGTGCGCTGTTGAAAGTGCATACTTTCTGCTACTATGGAGCAATTTTTACGAGGTCACGCACTGGTGAAAGTAAACACTTTCAACAACTAACCAGGTTTTTCCACAGGGTCATGCGCTGGTGAAAGCGACAAGTATGAACAATTAACAGAAGCATTTTCCACGGGCCGTTGGTTGAAGGAAGCGGGAATCACGTGTGTGATATCCACATCCGAAGGCAATGATGATATGATCATCCCACATCAGGCAAATCTAAATCATGCGCTGATAAGAGTGGGTAGTGATGGAAACGCAATTCTACACGTCAGAATAGGATCGTGACACTAATTCGGCTCAGAAACTCATGTTCCATAATCATGGCATCAGGGATGTCAAGCTCAAATGCAGTGGTGCGGGTACAGAGGATGTATTTCCGGCATGATAAGCATCAAATCAAGACATTGTTTCCATATCATACCCTGTTCGTGGAGGCTTGTCAAAGTTTCAAATGTTTTAAAACAAGATCCGATTCCCGAAGTTCTTTCAACAGCGCAGAACCTTGGCTCGACCAACAATTGCAGGGGTTACAAATTGTCAGGATCTTTGAGTTACAGAATGGTGAGAAAATGCAGTGGTGCTCTACTCAAGAGAGAGATTGATAGCCTGTCCTTTTTACAGACACACCCCGAAGTCCAGAGACATTTTTCGAATGCAGGGTGTATTGAATTTTTGGAAAGGTTGCAAGTCAGTTTCCACCAGTCTACAGCAGAAGCCTTTGCCAAGACTTTCGATGGGAACAAGGCTCGCATCGGGTCCATGGAGATTGTGGTAGATGAATCTACCATTGCTGCAGCAACAGGCCTACCAAGAACTGGTTAGAACTGGTTTAAAACTACCACTCCCAAAAAATTGGATTTCAGAGTTTATTTGAAAGAGGGGTACAGGCACAAAGCATGGAAGAAGGGTATGCTAGTTTCTTATCTAGACGAAGAATGGCAGGAGTTGTTCAGAGGTATCCAATTGTACATTACCTCGGAGGGCAGGTATGATAAACTTATGATGTACCACTTCAAACTCCTGGATCATTTCACAGGCAAGACCCCTCTTAATTTGCCTTATTTCCTACATAAAAGTTTGACTAATGTTTGCAAGAATATTAGAGCTCAACCCTTGAACATAAAAACTACTCTGTGTCACTTCGGCCTCATAAAATTGATTATCCTGCAGGAATTGAAACAACAGGGAAGGAGTTGGGAGCATTTTCTATTCTGGAAAGGTTTTGAAACACAGAACCAGATTGCAAATGAATAGGGGAAGGGTTCAAAGAAACAATCATCTCCTCAAAGCAGTTCAAGAAAAAGAAGGACCCTGCCAGGACCTCCAGAAGACAAAATATCTGGAATGAAGCCTCACAGGTTGAAGAGAAAGTTAAACTTTGATCAGAACACAGAACAGACCACAGAGCAAAACACAGAGTATCCTACAGAGAAGATTACGGGGAAGAGAACCAATATACTAAACTTGCCCTATTCGGATTCAGAATCAGAGCAGCAAGATCAATGCCCTGTCACCAAGAGTCCCGAGCAGTCAGCTGAGTGTGCACAGAACTATGAAACCTTCAATCAGACAGAACAGGGAGAAACATCGAAAAGCTCCAAGTCAAAGAAGTCTCAGAAAATCAAGCATTTGAAAGAGGTCATAGCTCAGCAAGAGGTCTTGGAGCGGGTGATTAAAGAAAGGTATAAGAAGTTGTCTGATAACTTCGCCAAGACCAATGCTGCGTTTGAAAGATTGGCTAAAGAAAGTGTTAGAGAGAAGAAGAGGAAGAAAAAACTCACCAAAGACTACAACAGCTTGTGGTGGCTTGCCAAGCACCTCAAAAGGCAGATAAGGAGGTTGAAACAAAAATTGAGGCAAAAATCTCATCCAGATTTGAAGGTTCTTGCTCAAGTCGCAATTAATATGCAAGGTGAGAAATCTGGAACATAACAAATTTTGATGAAATCGAAATTTTGGAGGTGAAAACTCATTTTGAGCACAATCGAGACTTTCACCAGCGCAAAGCTATCATTTTATGACCCGTTAGCTGTGGAAAGTGACGGCTTTCAACAGCGAACCCGCAAAAAATTAAACAATTGCGTTGTGGAAAGATGGGAAAGTAATTTTTGAAGCCAAGGACATGATGGTTCATTCCAAACAGGTTTTGAAGGGGCTCCAGTGTATCAGTGGGCTATCAGATCGCATGCAAAGGGTTCAGTATCAGAGGTTCGAGAGAATTTTGGTAACAAATGCAAAACCATTTCCTCAAAAATCGACCATGAACGTTGGGAGATCCAACTGTCAAAGACAGGTGTCCTACTATTCTTCACCACATTGCTGATATCAGGCGCTGAAAGATGCAAATGGTGATTTTGGAGATTGAAGACAGTTCGACTTTTAAGTTTAGTTGTTAAAGACTTTATTTTCAAGTTGTTTAGATAGAATTGAGTTGTATTTATTAAATACAGATCCATGTTTTTAGGATCTGTAGAACTGTTGGTAAGAGGCTATAAATGCCTACTTTTGATATGAAATTGAGGTTCGATTTTGGGTTCTACATGCTGCTACTGTAAGAGAGACCTATTCTTATTATATGAAAAATTGCAAGCTTCCTTCAGTTGTGTTGTCATATTTTTCTTTTATGTTCTCTGATATCTTATGAGTGAAGGTTCTTTATTGATGCTCATTCAATTTGCATGTGACTGTCATCTCACTAATTGATTGAGTAAGTTGATAATCATAAGTTATTTCCTTAGTTATTAAACCCATTGTGCTTGTTTTATATGAGTATAATCTGGTTCAATAACTATTTTCTCTCCCATTTAATCAAACCTTGTCTGACTTCATTACTAGAAGGCCTTGTGAGATTTTATATTTCTAGATAGTCTTGAACACACAGTCCAGTCCCTAGATATTCATCTTGATCCAAAAACCATATCAATTATTAAGAAAATATTTCCCAAAAAGAGTTAGTTACCAGGCATCTTCAACTTACAGCCTAGGAGAGTTTCCTGGAGTGATAACATAGGCCACAAACCACTACACGATGGATGTAATGAAAGTGCATATGCATCCACAGATAGCAAAAGGGACACAAATGTCACAATCAGTTGTTTCAAATACAGGAACAAGCAGCCAACCATGGAAAAGTAATGCGTAGCTTCCCTACCTACAATGGTTAGTCATGGGATAATTGAAGGCACAACCCCACAAGCAGACAACTACAAATACTCCCTTGCTAACACATAACACCTAAATCACACATGATGTGCCATTCTTTCATCTGCTAGGATTTTCTTTGCAACAAGGGAATGGATGCAGTACTTCCTTTGGTCAACTATTTTCCTCTACAAAGTTGTGGCGAACATTTCAATTTGAGCCTCATTCTCTCTGAAGACAAGTTGAGATCGTCAAGTAGGATGAGGTTTGACATTTAGAACCTTTTAAGTACCTTGATCCATTCTTCCAATAGTATGTGCAAGATATATACTTTATGTGTAGTATTTTCAAGTTGAGATCCATGAGAAATATTCTTGAACATTTCAATTTGAGCCTCATTCTATCTGAACACAAGTTGAGATCGTCAAGTAGGATGAAGTTTGACATTTAGAACCTTCTAAGTACCTTGATCCATTCTTCCAATAGTATGTGAAAGATATATACTTTATGTGTAGGATTTTCAAGTTGAGATCCATGAGAAATATTCTTTCCACTCCAACCACGTGGTTGTCCCTTTCAAATTATTTACCAAGTAAATCCCAACATTGAAACAAATATTTCCAGTTTTGTTGACCAAATTATACACTCTTCAAGGCTCCAAGGCCCTAAATGATGTTTCATTGTACCCATACTCATCGTACCCATATCCTTGTCACATGTACTCAAAATGTATTCAACAATGTCAAATTTCCATTAAGTGCTTAAAAATCCAAATTTGATGTTAAAACGTGGGATTTGCATCAGTTTCAGGTGTCTCATAACAATGCTAGCAAGGAATTCTCAGATAGTCATCTAGAAAAATTCAAAATAATAGGATCCACTTATTTAACCTTTCCAACAACCCCACATTTCCATAATTTCTTAGACTATTCCCAAATGCATGGAAATGGATTGCAAAAATAGCATTTTGTTTGGTTTTACTTATTTTTAAGCCTTTAAAACAATCCTCTACTTAGATGCATGCCTAGACCATATACAAGCTCAATATTAGGTGATTCAAATTGGATAATGTGTATGTTTCAATTCCATATCTTTATACAATTAATATTCCATTATCACACTAAAAACATTATGATGTGCAAATACACTACAAAACTATTTTTTTAACAGGGTGAAAATCATATTCAGATAGCATATAAAAATGCAAGAAATTCTATCAAAAAATTAAGGCTAGGTAAACAATAAATACACTAGGATGGATTCAAAAATATGGTCTCTAATCCCTAATATCCAATGTCCTTCATTCTATCACCACCATCAAGATATAAGATTGCCAAAACAACTTTTCCCATTGTACCAAATTCACCAAACACAAGAAATAGGTATAAAAAGCATGCTTAGGGTGAATCAAGCATGATCAATGTGTGAAAATCAATGGTTGGTCCTACCAATCCTACCATAACTACTTAAAAATTTAGAAGGTGGACCAAAGATCATCCTACATCATTTCACCCACAAAAAAATCTACCATTTACTGAGCTAAGAATGCCAACATTTACTTCTGAGTAAAACAAAAGGTGGGTAGGACATAACACAATTAGAAATGGTCCCATCGAATAAAATTTCCCAATATATAGATTTGAATTCCTCAAGAAAGTTCCAATTGTTGCAATTCACATCATTACAACATTTTGTCACCTTAGTACAAGACAAACCCAAAGTGTCCTCCAATCGTTTATCAGCCCATGGAACATGATGAATGAATGAGTTTGGTAAATTGAAATTGAATGCTCAAGATCTGAGAAATAACTGCTACAAATATTGTCAAGATAATAATTTTGAAGAGATACCATGTAAAACCATGAGATATTGGTACTACATGTATCAACAACATGCACACCCTTTTGTAATAACCAGTTCCACCATCATAAATTGAAACTAGAAAATAACTCTCTACACACACACCAAATCATTTATCTTCATCAAGTGCACCAAGTGCTTTCATGTCTTCCAAAAATGCCACATATGAATCATCAATGATTTGTGGTTTAGCAACTGGCTGAACATAATATAATTTTGTTTTAGATACATGAGTTAAAGAACTAGAAGTCAATATTGATTTGGGTTTCACCTTTTGAGCTGATTCTCTCCTTAAATTAAAGAACATAAGAGAATTCAATAATTTTCAAAATATGAAGTTGTAAAAAAATTATGCATGTTTCAATTAAAATGTCCATTTCTATCACCTATTTGTATGTATCACCTAATTTTTATGGTAAGAAAGGTGGAAAGTCCTATTTGTATGTATCACCTAATTTTTATGGTAAGAAAGGTGGAAAGTCCTATTTGTATGTATCACCTAATTTTTATGGTAAGAAAGGTGGAAAATTTTCAAAGTTGACAACCAAATTTAATTTTTTTTAAGTACAACTAACATGCAATAGTATAATTAACCTAGCTCAACCTTTCCAAGACCTAAACTTTCAATTCCTGATGTTCCTGCTGAGTCCTTCAACAAGTAGTATAACCAATTAAAATATATGGTTGAAGTAAATGGAGGACAACATAGAATTTTACTATGAACACCTCGCTAGTGCATTGACACATCAACCCTTTGATAGGCCTTGCAGACCAAGGAAACAAAATTTTTGTCCTTGTGGGACGCCATGAACAGCAAAACATGTTTTAGGCTAAAATCTATGTTGTTCTTCGTGGCCCACAAAACTGGTTTCAATCTCCTTTAAATGCTTCACAACCCAGTCCCATAAGCCCCATTATTGAAGAAAATTATCTTAGGACAAAGTCCGAAAGGTATCTATCCATGGACCTCAATAGAAGGTTAAATAAATATAATCAGGACCCAAAGAACCCAACAGGACCGAGCTAAGGTTGAACATTGAAGAGAAGGAACACATTGGTTGGAAAATGAAATGCACTCATGGCAATGGAAAACAAAACCAAGATCATGCCAAGGATGGCTTGCACCATTGAATGTCTCTCTATCCATCGGTGGATAGGGATAATTAGTCATTGTCTCTGAAAATGACTAGGGAAACCTATCATTGACATCCTCAACACTCAATGCTTGATATTCCTATTGAGCCCTTCAACAAGCAATATAGCCAATTAACATATATGGTTGAAGTAAATGGAGGACAACATAGAATTTTACTATGAACACCCTGCTAGTGCATTAACCCATCAACCCTTTGATAGGCCTTGCAGACCAAGGAAACAAAATGTTTGTCCTTGTGGGATGCCATGAACACAAAAACATGTTTTAGGCTAAAATCTATGTTGTTCTTCGTGGCCCACAAAACTAGTTTCAATCTCCTTTAAATGCTTCACAACCCAATCCCACAAACCCCATTATTGAAGAAAAGTATATTAGGACAAATTATGAAAGGTATCTATGCATGGAGCTCAATATAAGGCTAACTAAATATAATCAGGACCCAAAGAACCCAACAGGACCCAGCTAAGGATGAACATTGAAGAGAAGGAACATATTGGCTGGAAAATGAAATGCACTCTTGACAATGGAAAAGAAAACCAAGATCATGCCAAGGATGGATTTTACCATTGACTGTATCTCTATCAATTGGTGGATAGGGATAATTAGTCATTGTCTTTGAAAATGACTAGGGAAACCTGTCATTGACATCCTCAACTTTCAATGCTTGATATTCCTGTTGAGCCCTGCAACAAGCGGTATAACCAATTAACATATATGGTTGAAGTAAATGGAGGAAAACTTAGAATTTTACTATGAACACCCCACTAGTTCATTAACACATCAACCCTTTGATAGGCCTTGCAGACTAAGGAAACAATTTTTTTTTCCTTATGGGACACCATGAACAACAAAACATGTTTTAGGCTAAAATCTATGTTGTTATTCGTGGCCCACAAAACTAATTTCAATCTCATTTAAATGCTTCACAACCCAATCCCATAAGCCCCATTATTGAAGAAAAGTATGCTAGGACAAAGTCCAAAAGGTCTCTATCCATGGAGCTCAATAGAAGGCTAACTAAATATAATCAGGACCCAAAGAACCCAACAGGACCCAACTAAGGATGAACATTAAAGAGAAGGAACACATTGGCTGGAAAATGAAATGCACTCTTGGCAATGGAAAATAAATGCAAGATCATGCCAAGGATGGCTTGCACCATTGAATCTCTCTCTATCCATTGGTTGATAGGGCTAATTAGTCATTGTCTCTAAAAATGACTAGGGAAACCTGTCATTGACATCCTCAAGAAACAAAGGCTTTGGTGGCTCCATAAAAAATCTTCAATCACCTTCTTGGATTCCATCTATCAAGCATGCACATGAAGAATTAGGATATATATCAGATCTGGAAAAATACAATCATTTATGATGTAGGGCTTGATTCCCTCTTTTAGAAAGCTGAAAATCCCTGCAATAAATCATCAAATGAAAATGTTGTTATTCCATATATATTGCAGCCACAAAAACACCATTTTTAGTTGGATTTTCATGCATAAGAAGGGCAAGAGTTGGGGACATCAATGGATGTAAAATTTCTGAGTTTCTATGACCATGAAAATCTCGTTTGTGAATTTACCAAATCAGCCCCATCAGTGAGAAACTAAGGTTGTTCATGCATCAAGAAATAAGTTTCACATACCTCCATTTTGTTAGATTGTTCAAGAGACCCAAAATATGCAATCTTGGGCCATAGAACCCTCATCATCAGTACCATAAATAGGATTCCATGAAAATACCAATGATCTATGTCCCATCTATGCCTACCAATATGAAAAAGAGTATCGATATTTGCATGCTCTTGGATTCCATCTTCTTCCTCATATGAGGGGGTGAGCACATATAAAACTTTTTCATCATCAAAGGGCTTATTTACAAAATCAACCTTTCCAAAAAATCAAAATTTTGAAGAGGCAAATGGCTCATGAAACCCTACCTTGAGGTGGATTATTGTGTTCCTTCACCATTAATTTCTTTCTATAGTGCAAGTGTAGTCTATTATACAAGTTCCAAAAGCAAAGAAACGGGTCTGTTTGGATTCTCGGAGAACAAACATGCAATGTTAATTCTCAGGCAGCCTAAAGGTGGTGCAATCCAGTCTTATGTTTGTAGATAGGCTATAAAGGTTTGCATGCAAGCTATCAAATATTTGACAGCAATAGTTTTATTGAGAGTAAAGGTGACTTGAATTTGGTCGTATTGTTGACTATCCCTGTACCTTAACCAAGAGCTATTGTCTTTGAGTTGAATACTATTATACATTTACCAATAAGATAGCCCGTGACCTATATTTTGACATTTTCTGGTGCATTTGTTTTTCTCAATATTGTTTTGAGTTCTTGTTACTCATTTGATTTTGCATCATGGATGATAGAGTTTAGGACATCGAGCCACTGAAGAGATTAAAAGATACCAGAGATGGTTGTACATCCACAAGGGAAGCAAGGATAACATTGTTTGGAATAGGCACTGGATGGACTTGGATATTCATGGTTAAGAAAACAAAAGTTATGCAAGAAATAATTAGTATTTCGTACAGGTCAGATTGTGACCAGGGATTAAATTTGCAGTTAGCATTTCCCAATTTTATCTGGTTCTAAATATATTTATTATTGAAGAAAATGTAGCAAAAATGTTGGCATGTCAAAAAGAAGAGAAATATGTTCTTAAAAGTGGTAACTGATTTGTTGTGTGACTCTTTTCTTGTAGAAATATATGATGGGAAATATTGCTTTTTATTTGATTGTAATCACCTGACCTATAAATTGAGAATGCCAACTTTTGATATTCTGTAAGAGAGTTTGTATTTGAAGGACTCCTTCTCACTGAAGGACAGGTCTACTTGTCAAAGTTTATTCTTAACTGTAATACCTAAACTTGCATGTGGGAAGGACATGCATTTGCACAAATCTGTCTACCCCTTATGCTTTAACATGAAATTAGAGTTTTTGCTAGAATATGGTGAATCAAGCCTAGATCATATTAAATGATAAAAATGTTACACTTTAAGAAATTTGATCCCTGTCTGTGATTTTTAATATATCCTAGTTTAATATGGATTTATGTTGGTTTAAGTTTTTATAGGTTTTCATGTACATATGTATGTGTGTAGTTATTTATTTTTTATTGTCTCATAACATAAAATAACACTACAGAACAACCCCATACTCAGATCTAGAGAACCTTGCTACTCTCGGTGCAAAGAGAGACTAGGCTTTAGGAATATAACCAAGTGAAGGCAGTCACTTATTGCTTTACAGGATGGAATTTTGGGTAACTCTTTCGTGCATGACTAAACTATTATTTTTACAGAGATGGGATCTAGACTTTCTTCCTGAGCAGTATAAGATTTATCTGGAACTAGGCCCTCTCCTGCCAATGAAGTTTTGTATTGAGATCAAATTATTTTCTCTTGTATTTCTCTATGACTGTGTTTCAACAAGGCCTTTTCCATTTATTTTCTGTATATTCCAATTGTAACTGCTAGGTTGTAGAGTTTGGTATGTTGACGGTGACATCAAATAAATCACTTAACCTAAATTCAATATTTTTTTTTATCACAAGTACAACTTGTTTTCTTCAATTTCAATCCTTATAGCACTCATGTTTAATTGTAATTAACAATGTTCTCAAGGCATGCCAACCCCCCTATTATTCCCAATACACAACTTCTAATGCATATCTACTAGCTTTGGTAATAGGTCCATATTGACCAATTTGACACTTGTAGGTGCCAAGGATGCTCCATTTATTCACTACACACATTTTTAGCTATATTATATTTAAAAAGAAATAAACAGATATAAATTAAAATAACTAGAATTGATGGCTATATAAAATTATATGTTGAAAGGAGAAATCACACCTATTCTAATGAATTGGTTGACAGTACAGTTGGAATGCCTGGCCCCGCGTGTTTCTCTTCTAATGTATGGCCCTCTGTTATTCATGAGCTTCACTCAATCGACGAATAAATATCTTAAAGTACCAGCCAAAATCATTCAACGTCCATAAATATGTAAAAAATAAATACAAGTAATATTTGTAGCCCTTTATCTACTCTAATATGCATTTTTACGAGAGTGTCAGAACATACCTAAATGAGCTCCTCTTGGTTTCAAGAATAATTTATTGGATCTGCACGTCTAATATTTGATCAAACTTCCTCCCTTGATTTGAAGTAGCAGTAACGAAGTCAACATTGATTTTGTTGTTGCTCTGTTGGATCGAGGGAGGTTTTCTCCAAGATTAAACAACTCCAATAAATTATTCTCTACTGAAGAGGGACAACCACGTGAAGGTGGAAGCTCTTATGGCCCCTCCCTCCCCCTCACATCACTCTCAATTCCCCAATACCAAGCATATAAATCTATTGAAATATTTACAGCAAAAACAAACATATTAAAATATTAAAATATTCATATACATCATCATTTAGTACTTTTATCCAACCTCTTCTTCTTATCCCTATAGTTCCTAATCATTTCATCAATATCTATGTCTTTGTTCTCTGGGTGCTCTTCAAAATATGATTGTGATTTCTTCCTATCAGGTAGAGCATGCCTAGTCATGGGGTACTCATGGTGTAATGGAGGTCGTTGTGATGAGCCATCACCTACAAAAGAAGAAAATACAAAATTTAAATGGCTAGTTTTTAAATATCATTGAACTAGTTCAATAATATTAAAAAAAAACACATGCAATGTAATTATTTACCTAGTGCACTGGCCGGCACCGTTGGAATGGTTGCTCCCGCATGCTCCCCTTCAACTGTATGAGCCTCAAGTACAACATTCTCTACCATTGATACCACAAACTTTATAATGACAATCATAAATGTATAAGTAAAACAAAATAGAAGTACAAAATGTATAACTATGAAATTATTAAGTATATGATTAAAATACAACCATATTACCATCATGTGCCACCTCGGTGATGTAGGAGCATCGCCAATGTCAAGCGAGCGTGGGGCACACACCAATGCATTTTGGGCACATGATGAATTGTTTAAAAACTTTTGAAGATGGATGCACCAAACGTAAATGTAATAGTTAAGGAGAGGCATACTTCTTGATTTGTAATCAGACCTTGAGTGTCCCACTCTTGTCTGAAGGAATAAGAAGGCATTTATGTTAGTAGGTAGCTTTGAATTCTTAGATTAGACAGTTTTAGGAGTCGGAGGGAAAATGAATATAGACACCCCCATTGTATACTTGTAACATTATTATTATGATTATGAGAAGAGAGCATAGGAGAGCAGAAGCAGAAAACTATGTAAAAGAACGCATGTACAGAAATTCTGAGATTAATATATGAAGTTTGATTCAAAATCATGGCGTTCAAATACTTTATGTGTATGCATGATTGAATGTTATGCTCATGCTTGTTTATTCTCTGTTATGCAATTTCTTTGATGCGTGAACATTTGATTTCATATTTAAATGTCTGAAATCTGAAGAAAGGGAGAGTGAGGAATGAGTTTCAATTGTTTCTCTACCCGAGCAAGAGTTTTCCTGCAAGGAGTGTAGTGAAATCGTCCGCAAGGTGTGCGTTGAGAGAGTTCAGAGTTCGTCTCTGCAAGCTCAGGAGAGATAACACGGTTCTCATTCTCGCAGAAGTGTAAGTTAAGTACAAGAGTTGTACAAGGAGTGCCCAGGCCGAGTGAAGTCTCAGTGTTTGCAAACTAAGTGAAGTGGAGGAAAGATTGTTGTTGTAGAGAGTGCACAGAGTTAGAGAATTCAATACCTGGAAGTATTCAAGAATTGCCAAAAGGAGTGCGTGTAGGAGTCTTCTTGAAGACTCGAGTTGTGGAGAAATCTCAGGAAGTTTAGTACCTTGAAGCATTCAGAGAGAAGGCACAGCGATATCATTTCGTGAGTGGACAAGTTTTGCGAAAGATCATTTTGTTCGTTTCACAGAAATCACCAAGGAGGAAATTGACGGTCGAAGTTCTCCATGGAGAATTCATGAGGTCTCGGAAGTCGTCAGATCTCACAGAGGAGAAAGAAGGTTATGGTTTTTTCTAAGTGAAAGTCTCGGGAGAATAGTGCCGTAGGATCTGGGCCAACAGGGCCATCAAATCAGTCACATATTTCGCATCTTGGGGTTTCGGGAGGTGAAGAGTCGAAACTTTTGTAGCGAGACTCGCGAAATTGCGAAAGGCTAAGTCCTGGAATAGCGAAGGAATCTAAGCCATTTTCTAGAAGGAGGACATGTGTCGCGAGATCACCCATATCGGGGAATCAGACACTAGAGGTCCGAAAGAGAATTTTTTCAACTTCGTGAGTGGCGAAGATGCGAAGTGAATCAGGACCATCCATCTAGGAGTGGATAGATGGAAAACTCTTTGACATGGAGGTCAGACCTTCCATTGACCATTTTGGGGTTTCATGGGTTGGAGGTCCAAGAGCACAACATCCAGATTCGTGAAACCTCGAAGTCCAAAACTCCAAAAAAGGCGAGAAGTTCCTTGTGGGACCTATGTTGATGACGTGTCGAAATTTTGCGTTTCGGCGTATCGGAGGGTAAGAGATCGAGACTCTCATCCTAAAAGTTGCGAGTAGTGACACCGTGAAAGAATCTAAGTCGTCCATCAGAGGAGGACAGGTGTCATAGATCAGGGGATCTCGCAAACTTGGAGGTTCACAGGTTGAAAGCCCAAGAGTCGGGTACTTAAAGTCCCGAAGTCATGAGAAGCGAAGTCATGAAGTAATATAAGTCGTCCATCAGAGGAGGACAGGTGGCAGAGGTCTAGGGATCTCACAAACTCAGAGGTTCACAGGGTGAGAGCCCAAAGATTGAGCTCTCCAAGTCACAAGAGACGAAATCGCGAGGAGCGTGAACACCCATTGGATCTAGGTCATGGGAGGACCGTTGGATCAGGAACCCCATCGCATTTCATGTCTCGAGGGTTCAGAGGTCGAAGGGAGTTGTTTTCGAATTCAGAAGTCGTGAAGCCATGAAATGCCGAGAGCTAGCATGAGGGACACGTGGCATAACTGCACAGTGGGCCCAAAAATTAAATCAGCAGACACATGTCGCCTATACAGAGGAGTCAACACCACGTTGACCTCTCACCTCTCAGGGACTTGGGAGAAAAGGGAATGAAGGTTGGACCTTTGAACTCGCGAAGGCACGAGAGGCGAAAGGTGCTAGTGCTTAGCCTAGCTGGTGGTTGTGCAAGGAGGGCGCTGACAAAGGGAGAGTTGTACCCATTTCACGACCTTGGTTATCATGGGATCGCAGAGGAAGAGACGGAGGTCATGACTTGTGAACTTGCAAGATCACAAACTGTGAGAAAGAACTTGTGGATCAATTAGAAAGGGGATTGCAGAAGAGAATCTAAAAAAACCAATCCAGCTCGAAGGGCATATAGAACGATCATGTGAGTGGATATCTGTCCTGAGGACCAATAGGTCTACAGCAGTGTGGTATTAGAGTGCAGAAAGGTTTCTTTGCTTTCTGTATCAGGGAAAAGGAAGATTCACCATGTTGTCAAGAAGAAGAGACAGACAAACACCCGATTCGCCAGAGGATAGGGATATGCCGAGAAGAAGGGGTAGGCAGATGCCGGATCCAGCCATAGAGAGAGATATGTGTGACCTACGCGCTAGACTTTAGGACATCAAGACAGCACAAAGGCACATAGCCGGTGCTAGGGATCTTAGTGATTCTGAAAGAGAAAATGAGGTCGAACATGAAGGAGAAGAGGTCATAGCAGAAGATGCAGCAATCGAACGCCTGATTAGGGCTATTGCAAGGATGGGTGCTAAGGACAAAATGGATATTCCAGTATACAAGGGAAACCTAGATGCCAAAGAGCTTCTAGACTGGATTAGAGCTCTGGACACATATTTTAACTATGAACATGTCGAAGAGGACAAAAAGGTCAAACATGTTGTCACAAGGTTGAAAGGACATGCAACATTGTGGTGGCATGAGATACAAGCTGATAGATGCTGCAAGGGAAAGCATAAAATCAAGAGTTGGGATAGGATGATCGTGAAGATGAAGGAGAAATTCATTCCCAGGGATTACCAGATTACTCTGTTTCAGAGAATGAAAAATTTGAGATAGAAGCTGATGATAGTGAAGGAGTACACTGAAGAATTCTACAAGTTGAACATCAGGGCAGGTCATCGCGAAAGTGATGATGAGAAAGTTGTCAGATACATGAATGGTTTGAGATACAAAATTCTATATAAGATGAGCATGATGACCATACGAACGGTGGAAGATGATTATCAGATGGATCTGAAAGCTGAAGAGAAGCTGAGCCCAAAACAAGGTCAAAGAGGCCGAGGTAGAAGTCAACCCAGAGGAAAATCAGCTGCCCGGGATAGAAATTAGAAACCCAAGGAAGACTGGAAGAAACCTCAGACTCAAATTGAGAGAGGTGGAAGTTCACAGAGAGGGAAGCATACCGAATAGAAAGGTCAGTATGCTGATGCAAACATTTTTCCTCATACCAAAGGTAGAGGAAGAGGAAGAGGTGGAGTAGTTAAATGCTTCACATGTGGAAAGAATGGACACAAATCTTATGAGTGTCCAGACAAAAAGAAAGAAGGTGGTGAAACTCACATTGCCAAAGCACAAAGGCTGAATGTTGAGGTAGAAGATGTTGAAGGCGGAAGATCGTTGATGATGCGAAAAGTTCTCTTAATGCCAAAGAAGGAGGTGGAGAATCCAGTGCAAAGGAACAGTCTTTTCTGGACTGCTTGCAAGACCAAGGATAGTGTATGTAAAGTTATTGTGGACAGTGGTAGCATGGATAATCTCATTTCTACAGAGATGGTAGAAAAGTTGGAGATGGGGACGATTGAACATCCAAGCCCATACAGAGTTTCATGGCTATAAAAAGGACATCAGGTAAATGTCACTAAACAATGTTTAGTTGAATTTAAAATAGGAGGGTATAAAGATGAAATA
>SNQJ01S0214106.1:4108-15678 GCA_010110895.2 Picea sitchensis | reverse complement strand
GCAGTGCCTAGGTCAGTGATGTTTTTGATGACTTTCATTGCTCCGTCAATGGGAATTTTAGTGAAGAGGGAAACAACATCAAAGCTGACGAGGATGTCATCCTTGTCGACATTAATGTTTTTTATCTTGTTTACAAAGAAAGAAGAGTCTTTAACAAAGGATCTAGTGTTTCTGACTAAGGGTTTGAGTTTATGAGCTAGGTATTTTGCAAGTTGATAAGTAGGGCTGCCTATTGTGTTGACGATGGGTCTAAGAGGGGCCCCTTCCTTATGAATTTTAGGAAGTCCATTTATCCTAGGGGTGGAGGGGCAGCTAACAATCAATTTCTTTTTATCATCGTCTTTTATGTTGCTTAATTTAATGGCATTGGAAACTTCTTTTGCAATCTTATTTAAGGGGTTTTTATTGATTTTCTTATAACTTCCACTGTTATTGAGGTGATCCAACATTTTTTCAATGTAGTTTTCCTTATTCATAATGACAACAGCCCCACCTTTGTCTGCTTTTAGAACTACTAAATTCTTATTATTGTTTAGTGATTTTAGAGCCAAAAATTCTTCTTTGGTGATATTGTTCTTTGGTGGTTTTACTCTATGGAGAATTACTGAGCAGTTTTGTTTGATTTCTTCTTTATCATTATCTGGGAGGTTTTTAATACTATTTTCAATGCTGCATAAGATATCTTCAATAGGAATTTTGCGAGGGGCAATGGAAAAGTTAAGACCTTTTCCTAGTAACCTAGTAGTGTTTTCATCGATGGAATGGGTTGATAAGTTTATAACTAAATTTTTGGCTACAATGGTTTTGACCTAGTTAGTCTTAGTCTTACGTTCAAGGTTGTTGACTTGTTTACTATCGTTATTGGATATATTAAGGACGAGATTTGGGTTCACGGTATTATTGTAGATCATGTCGGTGTTGGGTAGACTTATTACTTTAATCTTATTATCATTACTATTTGGTTCGTTTTTACATTGGCTTTTACCATTGTGGTTGTTTTACATTATTCATTATATGCGCGTTGTTAATATTATTCCTAGTATTTGTGATATCAGGATTGGTTATTTGTATAATGGAGGTGGGGGGATTAATGCTAATAACATAACCTGGTTCAATATTACTTATATGGCAGGTGTTATTATTAGGTTTAATGGGAAGGTTACAACAACTGTGATAAAGATTGTTGTAGCTATCATTGTTAAGTTTTTTTATCAAAATTTTCTATCGGCATGTCAAAATTGTTTGGTTTGTTATCAAAATCGCATGTAAGATTGTGGTTATTATCATTGTGGTTCGAATTCTGAATTATTAGCTGAGTAATGGAGGTGTGAGGGTTATTATTTATGGTGTGGGTATTACAATTATTATTTGAGTTCACGTGGGAACAATTTTGGTCAATGTGGCTATCACTATGACGATTGTTATCGACTGAACACGCGCCAGAGATGATTCATTTGTTTACATGGATGTAATCATAGTAGTTTGTGTTATCGTTGCTTGGGGATTTATGAGGATTAAAGTTGTTATTATTTTCAATATTAATGTTGTTATTATATACCATAAAACTATTTATAATATTATTTAAACTGTTCTTTTGGGCAGTGTTTATTACGCTGATAGAAGGATTATTAATGTTTTGTAGTTTTGAAGGCTTGGGATCGTGGAGCGTGGGCATAGAGTGTTCGTTTTGTTTATGGTGAGGAGGCAATCCGTGTATACTATTCATACGTACCTTTTTCTGTGCGTTTTCTAGACGAGTGAACTTGTTGCGTTGTTTGTTTACAGTGATTTCTTCAAATTTCACAGTTTTTAGGGAGGAGCAGGCATCTATTCGTGTCCAGAGAGATGGGTGGATAATATTTTCCAGAGTAGTGTGAAGAACGAGAAGTTTGCGTGACAAAATGTCTAATTTAAACATTTCTTTCTGAATTTCATTCCGGAGTAATGAAATGCTGGCCTTGTGAAAGATACAGTCGTTTTTCTTATTGCGAAGTCTATGACCAATTATGGTAAAAATAGGCGTAACATCGGCATCCCTACATATTTTAAGAAAAGTTAAATCAGATTTCCGTCTCATTACCTGCAAACGCATCCGCTCAAATTGTCGGATTTTATCAGTTGTATCCTGTCCGTACAGGGTCAGTATTTCTGTTCTAAGACTTTTGCGACCATTGTTTTAATCAATCAATATCTCTTCCCCTGCAGCTATTGATTTTATTGCACATACGAATACACGGTTTCCTTCATGCCCCTCAAATACGCAATTGGGTCGCTTATTTGTGGTCATAGCTCATGTACTATTTATAAACCCTACAATATTCCCCATTGCTTTTGGCCTTCCGTCAATGTAGATAGTTTCTCCTTTATTTTGATCATTGTTTTTGAGTTGTATATAATTTGCAGCCAAGCCATATCTTTGCATACTTTTTGTATATTGGACTATTCGTATCCAATCTTTGTAGATATAACAGGGTCCGATGTACTCCATCAATTAAGTTAATCTGTCATAACAGGCCTTTATACCATCCATGGAAAATAGACCCAAACCATGTAATGACGATGGACAAATCTGGTATATCCTTTCATTTACATAAAAATCAGTGTTTATTTCAGGAAGATCCTTGGGTACCCATTGTTTCACTATATGTTTGTACCTCAAGGGCACCTCAATTTTGTCTATTCTCTCATGATCATAAGAACATGATCTCCCTTTCACAAGAAAAAAATCCACACGTTTATGGAATTTTCTTCTGATACTCTCACCTTTAGTTGATCTCCACTTGTTAGACCTACTAGATGTCTCACTTTCCTCTATTCTACCTGAAATTCCCTCACTCAGTGAAGATAGATCTAACAAATACCTATTTTCTTGCACGTCCTATAAAACCATTAATGACATAAACAATCAGTCAATCAAAATGTAACACTATTTCATTACTAGTATCCTATTAGTATCACAGTAAGCTCATAATGGTTACCATAGTGTTGCTCTTTCTAGTATCCTATTATGTTGGGAATTTTTCTCATGTAACTTTACACTAAGAGTTTTTGGACAATTTGATGACAAAAATCACCTTAAAAATCCTAGACCTAGACCAACTAATAGGTGATTAAAATAGGGTGCAATAGGATTGGCTATCAAACTTGTTATTCGATCCCTTGAGGTCACCAAGGAATCCTCCCTTGTGGTTATAAATTTAACCATCATAATATTAGGGTTATAATTTTTTCTTCAAGAGGATAAGCTTTGGATGGCGTAGACTCAAGGGCCCTTTTCATTGGTTCAATATCAAATGGGAGCTCTATGGAAGTTGGGAATGATCAACATGGACGCCACTATTATCCTCCACATTCACAATGAATTCCAAGCTCAAGACATCACTGATCACCCTAAGGCATTTTATGAGAATACAGAGAAGTATTTTCAACAACTTACCATTCTCTTCACGAGATCTCTCTCCTGGTCAGTTCCCTCAACGATCTCTCTCTCCCGGTGTCCTCCACAATCTCTCTCTAACCCCATAGCTTGTGATCTCTCTCATAGAGCCCTTCCCAAGGAGGAGGAATAGGAGGAGGATGTTCCACTTCCAGTGGATATAGAGACTGAGGAGGAGATTGGACTTCAAGTGGATCCAATGCCACCACCACCTCCACAGAGAGCTATACTTGGAGTTGGACTTGGGTCTGTTGGGACTGGGAGGCAACACGCTTTTCCTTCCAACTCATCCCCATCACTTACCACCTTAGATGTAGCATCTGGAGCAGCTGGAGCTTCCACTCCAAGCTCATCTAGAGTACCTCCATGACTACCTATTGCCTCCAAAGGAAAATTGGTGCCCTTTACCCGTAAAAGGGCTAGAGCAGCAACAATACGACAAAGAGGGAATCAATGATTTGAATTTTTCATTCCTATGATCTATCATTTTCATTTTATCATGTACTATTTAGTATCTAGATGCCTCATGATGATTCATCTCATGATATACATTTATTTTGATCATTTGATGTGATTTTGTATCTACTATCATCCTATCAGGAACATGTTTCAGAATTTTTCAGTTTAGTAACAATATGTGACCACTTAACATCTTATGCATCTTATTTATTGGTTGTATTTTCATATTTTTGTAGCAAAGTGTTTATTTGATGTTGTCGTTGCTTTACAAGTTTAAAAATTTGAAAAAATGAGTGTTTTTGTATTTTTTTGAGGTCTTGCAACATTTTCTGACATATTCCGACATTTTTTGCCGATGTCGCTGAGAAGTTACATTCCAAACCCTCGCCGACACTTTCCCCGACATGACATATAGAACATTGGTTTATTCCTCGTTTATGGTGTTTGTTGATGGGGGTCTATAAGATAGCATCTCCTCCATAACTTTATCTACTCTAGTGATAGATCTCTGTAAAACGACATTTTTTTCAAACTTGCACTTACTCCCTCCATCTTTGCTATTAGGGTTAAGTTCTTATTTTCTAGTTGTTGTAATGATAAAGTTATGGAGTGACCGTTAGTATTTTGACTTGGTCAACATACTAAGGTGACCATTGGAGGGGGAAAACCTAGTTTCCACAATGTCACAATTGTGACAACAATATTCACAAATGTGGGATGTCAAGTTGTTATCCACCTCTTGAACCTTAGAGAGGATCGACAAGTACAATATCATTGATAGGGGTGGTTGTCCATAGAATGCCTCGAAGGGGATCATTTTAGTAATACCATGATGGGTAGCATTGTACCACCATTTGGATAGGGGTAACCACTGGATCCATTAGGATTTCTATTCTAAATAAGAATAATATAAATAAGATCCCAAACATTTGTTGAGTGCTTCCATCTAGCGGCCATTGGTTTGGGGGTGATAATGTTAATATTCAATTGGGTACCTTGAAGAAAAAAAAAACTATTGATAAAAATTGTTGGTGAAGGTAGGATCATGATCAGTCACAATGGATTTAGGTATGCCATGTAATTTGACCTAAGTATCCCAATGCATGGATCATCACAATGGATCTTACAAGAATTTGTACCAATGTTTTAAATATTATTGTTGTTTTTATTCTTTTATGTGTATGAAATCCACAACTAGTTATTTCTACTATTAGTACTCTACACCAATGGATTTGAACAATAAGGAAATAAAAACAACACAACATCACCAACAATTACAAGAATTTAAAGAACATGGGGGTTTTCTAAATAACATGGGTTTTTTTTCACAATATCCATGATGAAGTCATTGGTTCAATCCCAAGTATAAATGAACGTCCATCTTGACATAAAAAATAACCCTACAAAAATTAAATTTCATAGGTGCTTACCATTTTTCGTGGAAATGCTTGTCCCTTGAGTGTATCTCCTCTATATTTATCTCCAGTAGTTGATCATGTATGTATTTATCTCCAGTGGGATCACATTGTCCCCTAACAGTGTCCCCTCCTTGTCTCAGGCGACTGACTCAAATGCTAGTGGGCTCATACTGTCCACACCTTGTCTCAGATGACTGACTCCAATGCTAGTGAGCTCACACTGTCCACTCCTTATCTCAGGAAACGGACTCCAATATTTTCACATGGCTAGGGTTTTGTTTCAGATGGACCTCCTCAATAGTGGGCTCACACTGTCCCCTCCTTGTATCATGCGGCCGGCTCCAGTATTTGCAGGTGACTAGGGTTTTGTTTCAGGTGGGCCTCCTCATTAGTGGGCTCACAATATCTTCTTCATGTCTCATAAATCCGGCCCCAATATGATCTGCACACACGCGTGGGATAGGGTTTTGTTTCTACTAGTGGCTAACTATAATAACTTCACACGACATGATCACATGCTTATGGATATGATCATAGACTTATGGATTTTTTTCTTCGTTTTATGATTGCTATAACACTTTTTTGTTATTTCATTATATTATATTAAATTAATATATATTATACAATATATTTTGGAGAAGGCTATGAAAGACAAAGAGTTATTCCTTGAGGCACCTCACCTTTCTCAGTCTTCAAATATAAATCCATATACATAAACCCCTTCCTCAGTGAATGCACGACCATGTATTATATCAAAGAGAAGGGTAAACGTAGTATAAGACCAAGCCCATGAACCCTAGGTTGTAGTATAACACCAATCCTATGAACCATATGTTATATTACTATAGTGGCATGTCTCAATGTAGGGATGTTAATGCAGTTGTTTACTTATTTTTGCGTTATTTTTTTGTCTACGGGATTATAATAGTTTTTTCATATCTAAGTAATAGGGGTAGAAATAAAAAGGGGTATTAAAAATTCCACGGAAAAATGAATAACTTCAATATCTAGTAAAACTAGGGGGATTTTTAATTAGATAGGTGTATTGAGGGGGGGGAGAGGGGGCGGTATTTTTGAGTATATAGTGAAATTAGGGGTGTTATTTAATATCCAATGAGTGAATGTGCTATTTCATAAGTTCATTGAGTGAAGTTCATGTGGGAATGCCCTAGATACATAGAGAAATAAGCAATTACACCATCCCACTAGTAACATCAATGCGTAATTAAATACTTAAATAGAAAATAATTTTAACAAGTATCTAGCAAAAGTCCAAGGCTGAGCTAGCTATTCTCCATCTCCCACCAACAATTCTAGCAAGATTTCATGAACTAGTCTTCAATAAAAAGGGGGAAATCACACCAAGGGTCAATTTTCCACCCAATCAATGCAACCACATTCACAGGTGTTTCCCCTTCAAGCAGGGCTCAAGTTTAATGAGGAAATGAAATACAATTCACATCAAATCTAATGAATTTAACCCAAAGGTTATTATGAACAAATAATTTAGGCTTACAACAATTTAGTTGAGGTGTGGTGGAGAGGCTCCTGGACTCACAACACCTTTAAATCCCACAATATTATAGTGTGTAGGGGTCTTACTACCACCTTTATCTAGTGATCACAACCATAATAGTAGTGGTGCCCCATTTCAAGCAAATATATTACTATCATCTTCAACCGATGGTCACAACCGCAACAACAATGGTTTCCTACTCTGTAAGGATCTTATTACCACCTTCATCTATTTTGGTATGTGAAGTAACCATGTTTGCACTCCATGCTTGTTTTGGTTGTAGGTATCACAGTCTAAATCAAGATAATCAAAAGATGAGTCATATTAACCATGTCAACTACACATACCATTTCATTCATCATTGAATGTGTTGCATGTCAACTATTGTAATCAAATGTAACAAGACCATAGACAATATGAAACCCATGTCCAAACACATAAAGGTAATGAAACTACATGTGTGTAATTATTTCCCATAATCTATAGCAATCGTGGACCCAATCACAAGCATGTGGTACCTCCATAATCAATATAAATACATCAGCATTATCATCATAGAATAAAGCATACATTGATCAAAATTCATAACCAAATGAAGTAGATATAAATAAACTATCACCTAAAAATCTATTCCAATGTCTTCACCATTATACACACTAGGAGGGTACCTTATAGTGTAGTAGGGGTCCAAGATAAATGATCATAACCTAAGGTAATATTAGTGCTTATTTAGATTTTTTTAGGCTTACAAATTTCGATAGGTGGCTTTGTTACAATATTTCACAATCATCCCCAAGGTGATCATTTTTAAGTTCAACAAATCCTGCATTGGAAAGTTAGTGTCTTGTAGTACAATGATCTTGGTCTGTCAATGTGGCTTTAGGCATACTTTCCTAGTCATACCAACCACAGATTCATTGACATATCTTAATATCTAATGTAAGTGTCATGACATTTTAACAATTTCTAACATGATGATCACTTCCATGCTTTTTTCATTGAACATATCCATCAATGCTCATTAAACATTTGAGTTGATAAACTCTATGTAGTCTTCAAACAATTGAATTATATCACTACTAATGGATTTGGTGAGCAATTCGAAAACCATATACACAATACATATTCCTACCTTTAACCAACAATCATTTTCCAAAATCTTACTATATTCTTATCACTTTGATTATTGTGACATATATAGTCATGGATCTTGCCATTTGGAATTGTATATCATGAGACAAATATTGAATCTAAACCACATCATTTTTACATGATTAGTGATTGGTTACATAATTTTTCACCATGTACTAACACTATTATATATGGATTTTTTATACACAAATATTAGTACAGGTCATTGTGGATAAAATGTAGAAAGTATACAAAACTATGTGCCAAAAATATGGTGGGCCTATGGGATTTCAACAATTATGAGTTAATAATAGTGTGTGGGTTGTGTTTTTTGCACATCCAACTAGTGTAAAAAAATTTCAACAAGTTAAATGTAGAAATGATGGAGTTAGTTATGTGGAATTTCAACTTCTAAAAATTTTAAGACTAATATGTGGTAAAAGTCTAGTGAATGTAGTCGAAATTCTAGTTTCAAAAAGTTTAAAATACATGTGTTAAAAGTGTGGTGGGGTCATGGCACACAATTTATATATTAAATAGTGTATTAACTTTTAAATGTAGTTTGTCACAATTTCCAATGGCATATAGATGTGTGCTAGTAAAGTTTGATTTTCATGAGGATAATTAGGTTCAAATATTGTGGACACTGTGCAGATGTGTTCTAGTAGAGTTTGGTTCCCATGAGGATAATTAGGTTCAAATATTATGGACACCTTCTCATCATGACAAGTTCACTCTACTCAATCATAAATAAATGCATTAACTTTAATTGATTATGTACACGGCAAATGAAGACCACCCCATTATGGAGGGTTATATTCTTTACATATGGACACATTGAGCCTCCATATATCTCCCATGTCATATCTTACCTAGTTCCTTAAATTCCACCTTGCTATTGGGATTTAGTTCCTTAAATTCCACCTTGCTATTGGGATTTAATTGGAACATTTTTAAGGAGATATGGTTGTAAATTTTTGGATTTAATTGGAACATTTGTAAGGAGATATGGTTGTAAATTTTATGGTTGGTATTTTATTTGTGTTCATCCTACACTCCAAATCATGTATGGTCTTCCATTATCCTACAATACAAATCATGCATGCTCTTCCATTATTATTAATGGAAAACTTTGTTCATCACATACTACTTTGTAATGTCAATGGTTTCACTACATATATGATATATTGTGTTTCACACCCTATAATGGTTTCACTACATATAATATTGGATTCACATAATGTTTTTTAAATCATTAAAAAGACACTCAATGAATTTGAAAAGGTCATGAAAGGAAACGAGAGTTAACTTTTTATGTAAGCTTAAATCATTAAAAACAAACTCAACAAAATCATGTTCTGACGTTAAATTGATGTTTATAATGTCAATTTTATGTTGGAAATTGACACAAAATGTAGTAAAGGGGTACCTTCCAAAATTATTATTTCCAGTTCAACAAACAACCAACTTTGAGATAAGCAACATGATGTTAGCCTAAATCAACAAGTAGAATAAAATAATAAAATGAAACTAGAAATTAAAAAGTACAAATGAGGAATAATAAGATAACATCCATTCAAGTACTTGAAATAAAAAATTGGACTAAGTGACATGTTCCATCAAAAATGTCAAAATAGGACATGGTTGCATGAATGGTAAAGGGAGTGAATCATGGGAGTCTAATTATATTCATATGACATAATTTTACATTAATATTAACATGAGGGTGATGAGCATGTAATTGAATAATTGTTTGCACTGAATTAGGAGGATGGTTGAGAATGTGAACACCCAAAGATAGAAAACTACAACACCCTTTAGAAATTTGACAAGATTTGTATCAATTCCAACATCAAGTTGTTATCCAAATACACTGTTTATTCAAAGTCAAATAAAAATTGTGTCACTAAGCTATCAATCTTTAACAATATGAAAGCATATTTGTTTTGGATGGAAACCCAAGGGACATTTTTTGGTAATAAATATAAAGCTCATAAGGCTTTGGCACTAAGTGTTGTCTAAATAATTGGGCCCTCTTACCATTGAAGTAGAGTTAATCTCAACAACATTATCATTATTATATCTTAATTAATAAATTAACTTGGGAATGGCTACAGAGAAGATGTTGGGAAGGGCCTGGCTAGTGTGTTATTTGCAAAAGAAACTTTGAAAATATTGAACACCTGTTCATTGAATGTAGCTTCACAAGAAAAGTCTGGGCATGGCTAAAACATTTGTTGAACCTAAATAGTGAATGGAAAGGACAAGATATTGCAGATTGTTACTTTCAGTGGATAAATGACAAATCTGTTCTTCCCGAACTAACGACTATCACATGTTGGGGGTTGTGTCTTGAAATAAATAAATGTGTTTTTGAAAACAAGTCTCCATCTATCCACTCTGTTTTATTCAAGATTTTGGGTCTTTACACTCCATGTAAAACTTTTATCACTAAATCACTCACAAATGACAGGGCATCAAGCATTGACCGATTATTATGTGGAGCGAGAGGAGTCATTAAAACAAATGATAATCTAGTTTATAGATGGTTCCTAAATGCTGGTGAAGGTTCAAATACAAAGTCAGAACTAATGGGTATTTGGTCTACCCTTACTTTAGCTAACCATCTAGCTATTCAAAGGCTTCAAGCTATTCGAGAATGTACTAAAAAACTTTCAGTCTTTTATTTTGATAGCTCCTATGGCAGATTATAGTCTGTCCTATCTTGTGAGGATCTTTTTATCTTAGTCATGGTTATGTCTTTTATTTTTTTCCATGGACATCCTTATGTCTTTGGATGAAGAAAGTATCTGTTGGATGATTGTATGTAAAGAAAATTATATCACTAATATAATTCTGAGCAAATTTTCACTTGGAAAGACAAAGAAGAGAAATAACCCAGATAATTGATCAACAAAGGGAGAGTGAGCTTCATTGAACCAATTTTTCAACATGTTAATCAACAAGAGGGTCAGGTTTGTTGTAGGTATTTCAAACAAGCTTCCCATAACAAGTACTGGATCTTATAAGCTTGAGGGGAAAGTTACTTTTTGGTTTCTTGGAAACTATATTTATGTATATATGAGTAGTGTTGCAAAAATGATGGTTTTGTTAGCCAACCTATATGAGGTTTAAATTTTGTTGTGCAAAGGAATTGTCCTCTAAACAATATATAGTGAATATAATGATGTTGGCAAAAAGAAACAAAATTTCCAAATCAATTCCATCCATGATTAGGTTGTAATATGGAGGTCTAGGATTTGTAGTTTTATTCCTACTCTACCACATCACAAAATAGTGAACACAATATAAATGAAAAACAATACCCTCGTATATCGATTAGAAAATTAAAACGAAGCGAGGATGAGATGAGATGATATATAGAGTGGGTCTGTAGTGATATTTGAGTATAAATATGAATGAATGAACTTCTCTTGGTTTCAAGAATAATTTATTCTATACTAAACAAGGCCAACCACGTAAAGGTGAAATCTCATATGGACCCTCCCCCCCCTCGCATCGCTCTCAATTCCCCAATACCCGATATATAAAATATATAACAAACAAAAGCAACATATTAATCATGCATAGAAACTACCAGAACAAAAAT
>SNQJ01S0214105.1:0-15678 GCA_010110895.2 Picea sitchensis | reverse complement strand
ATACCAAGGAGACATTTTCATTTTGAATCATCTTGTACTTGAACATTTAAGTGGGGTAAAAGGAGGTTGCCCCCTCGAAGAGGCTTATTATCTGAAATTATATCTGTTTCAAGGCGTTGAGTACTTTTCGTGAGGTTTTTCCATGCTATATTGAGGTTTGGTTCTTAACAGAGGTCATCCATTTGCATAGGTTACCCAAGAAGATAATTTCAGATAGGGAATCCCGATTCACATCTAGGTTTTGGACAAGTTTGTAGTCAATGTTAGGAACTTAGTTGAACTTAAGCACAACATATCATACCGAAAAAATGGGAAAATTGAGAGAGTAAATCAGGTTATGGAAGACATGCTTAGGATGTATGTTATGGATAATCAAACCCATTGGGAGAAGTACCTAACTTTGGTAGAGTTCTCCTACAATAAAAGTTTTCATAGCTCCATTGGAATGCCACCCTATGAAGATTTGTATGGAAGGCCATGCAGGACACTGTTGAGTTGGGAAAGGTTAGAAGACCGTGTGACAATTGGGCCATAATTGATTCAAGAGATGGGGGAACAGGTGATTCAGATTAGGAAGTGACTAAAGGAAGCACAAGATAGACAAAAAAGTTATGTTGATACACATAGGACTGATCGAAGTTATAAAGTGGGAGATCAAGTTTTCATTCGTATCAGGCCTAATAAGAGTACCATTCGGTTCGGGAAGGGGACAAAGTTGTTGCCTTGATTTGTAGGACCATTTAAAATCCAAGCGAGAATTTGACCTATTTCCTATCGTCTCGTACTTCCACCCCACTTGCATAAAACACATAACATTTTTCATGTATCTGTTCTATGTCATTATGTTGCTGAAAAATCTCATAAATTGAATTGGAAGGAATTGCAAGTATCGAACGCGGGAACCCTCATGGTTGAAACGTTACGTATATTGGACCATAGGGTCCAAAAGCTCAGGAATCGTCTGGTAGACCAAGTTAAGGTCCAATGGGACACATATATCCCAGGATCTTCTACTTGGGAGGATGTAGAGACCTTACAAAGAGATCATCCCTCACTTTCTTGACCACATCGAGAATATGTTTTCTTGAAGGTTGGGTGTATGTAATGTTGCCTTTTGACTTAGACAACTAGAATTACCTAATGCCTAATCACATTTATTTTCTATTCACTATGAAACTATTAATGATACACTTGAACTTTTAAGACGTATGAACCTATGTGAATGTCAATTCTATGAATGTTTAATGTTATTTGAATTATGATGGATACTATGCAATCTATTTCTAGCTTGAAGATTTTGACATTTAAATTTGTTGGTACGTGGATACCGAATTGAGATTATGGTTAAATGCATTTACATGGTGATAATTCATAGATATGTATGAGTTTGTGTTATAGACTAATCTGCAGGTCAATGTGCTATGAAATAACTAAATGATAATGATAATAAAAGGTTGATGTCATGAACACTGACTGAGAAACAATATGGTATGAATCTTTGTATGCGAAATTATGTTGGTTTGAATGCATTCCTATGATATGTGGACCAATGGAGGTTTTTCAGGTGGTGAGACTGCCTAAAACTGAATATGTGATGACAAAATTCCCAGCAACAGAGTGCGATTGTATGTTCCAGGGTAGGGTGTTGACCCTAGTCCTATTAGGAACGATGGAGGCATTTCCCACCGTGTATCCTTTGAGACTTGGAGTCATGGGAGGAATGTGTTAGCTCACGCTCCCCTAGAAGTGTGATGATGATTTTCAATTGCCTCTTGGGGAATCTTGGTCAAGAGAGTTGACACTTCTGCTTATGGGTTCTATTTGGAGTTAGGTCAATATAGTTGACAGTCCAAGATAGTTCAACAAAGGAAGGATAGGGATGAAATATGGAAGTAAGTTAGGGAGGAAGGATGACTAGAAGTAGTTGAGAGTGTGTGGGGTTTCGCCTTATAGAAGAATTTCTTGATTTCCTCTTTTTGAAAAAAACAATATATGTATATATGTATATTTATATTTACTTAACTAAATTACAATGATCTAAGTGCATGTTGCTTGTGATAAATTATTGTAATTGAGAGATTTCGTGAACATTTTAAATAGTTTACTATCTTTTATGAAATGAATGGTCTTGTTGATTGGAATGGACACATGGAAGAATCACTTTAGCAGTGATAATTATTTTCATCAGTGCATGTGTGAGTCCTGTATGTGCTAGCTACACATGCATGCCTTGCACGTGTACACTAGTATGTATAAGTGTTTTAAATTGATGATGTTGATTATTTGATGTGGATGTATGAATCGCGTGTCATTACCCTTGTATTGTAAATTACTCTAACTTTGAGACGAAGTTTCCTAAAGGGTGTCTGTATGTAACAACCCAAATTTATTAATTTTTATCATAGTTTTTAATTTAAATTTAATTAATTATTAAAATATATTAAATGAGACTTTTATTACTTTATTGTTAAAAGGTGGGTGAAGTAATTAATGGGGGGATAAGGCTGTTGGGGAATTAATGGGGGGATAAGGTTGTTTGGAAATGAATGAGGGGGATTTGAGAGAGGATGATAAGGAAGAGAGGAGGGTACTTGGAGAGGGGGTCTTATTTTTGGATTGGAAATTTCTGCAAGAGGTGAAGGAGGAGGAGGAGGAAAATTGGGAGAACAGATCATTTTAGAAACTCTCACAAGGCACTGCTATTGCTGGGAACTTTGGGCTCGGGGGCTAGGAAACTGCAAGGATTCTTGGAGATAGGGAGTCAGAGAGGTTGTACCTAGTTGGTTGGGAGGTTAATATTCAATTTGGGGTAGTTGGGCATGATCATCAACAAGCAAAAAAGGGACTAAATCAAATAATCTATAGGTTGAGGTAAGAATTCTATGTATTTTATTAAGTTATGTTTTTACTATGATGCTGTTTTATTTTCTTGGTATAGAAAAATCATGAAATAAAATTCTAAACTAAGTTGCAATAATTTCAATAGGAGATTAGAAAGTATTTATTTATATGAGGCTTTGTAAGGTAGGCCTTACACTTGGGTTTTGCCAAGAGTAAAGTTAATTATAACCTTTACTTCAAGGTCATGAATGATGAGCCAATTATATTGCTATTGTATGTGTATGAATTATTCTTAACATGAGAAGAAAAGATCATCACAAATTGTAAGAAGAAGATCGCTGCAGAATTTGAGATGAAAGACCTAGGCCTGATGCATTATTTATTAGGTCTTGAAGTTTGGAAGAGCCCAGAGAAGATCTTCCTTAACCAAGGGAAGTATGAAGTTGAAATACTGAAGAGGTTTGACATGTTGGAATGTAAAGCCATGAACACACCCATGGAAACAAAGTTGAAGCTCCTAGTTGATACTTCGTCAGAATTGGTTGATGCTACTCTATATAAGTAGATGATTGGTTCGTTGATGTATCTGATGAATAACAAGATAGATATATTTTTTGATGTGAACACCTTGAGTCAGTATTTGGTAGATCCCATACATGTTCACCTTGTAGCTGCAAAGCATGTGATGAGATACCTTAAGGGTATGTTGGAATATGGTCTCTGTTATATTAGTGATCATGGCTTCAGAATGTATGGTTATACTGATTCATATTGGTCTAGAAGTGTTTCTGATAGAAAGAGAACTTCAGGATGTTGTTTTAGTCCGGGGTCAGCCATGAATTCATGGCAGAGAAGTTAGCAATACAATATTTATCTTACCAAGACAAAAGCATAATACATTGCAACATGTTCCGCCAGTTGTGAAGCTATATGGATTCAAAAGTTGTTGATAGGTTTATTCGATCTATGGATGGAAGCCACCGTGATTCTATGTGATAACCAAAGTTGCATAAAGATGACGGGGAACCCAGTGTTCTAGGACAAGTCGAAGCACACAAATATATGGTATCAGTACATTTGTGATATGGTGCAGAGAGGAGCTGTAAAGATCCAATTTGTTGGCACATATGAGTAGGTTTCAAATGTGTTGACCAAGCCTCTATCTCGTGTGAAGTTTTAATACTTCCAAGACAAGCTTGGTATATTCCAAAAGGAACACCCTCGAAAGGGGGAGTGATGCTGATGATACTATTGTATCCTGACCAAAAACAAGTAGCTCCGTTAGGATTTTATATCCTAGGGGATTGTTTATCCCTGGGAAGATCCTGAAGTTTTGGTAAGGATGGTCTATCAGAGTACCTGTGAATGTATATGCCAGTTGTGGTCAATAGTGGTAGATCTGTTAGGATTTTTTATCCTAGGGAATATTTTGATTCCTGGCCAGATCCCGAAGGTCCGGTATTACCAATAAGGACATTCTGTCAGAGTACCACATGGTAGCTCCGTTAGGATTTTACATCCTAGGGAATCTTATGATTCCTGGGCAGATCCCGAAGGTCTGGTAAGGATGGTCTACCAGAGTACCACAAAATGTTGTTGTTACACTTGCCTCATTATGTTGCCATATGATGATGATGTTGTTATCTCAGCCTTGTGCTGATGATGTTGTTGTTTCAACCTCATGCTGTTGTTGAGGATGTTGTTTCAACCTCGTGCTATTTTTGATGATGTTGTATCAACCTCATGTTGTTGTTGATGATGTTGTATTAACCTCATGCTTTAAATGATGGTGTTGGTGATGTTGTTGCCTTAGTCTCATGCCTATTGATGTTGATGCAGATGATGATGATGATTCTATTCCGGCTCCATGTTGTGAACGATTATGTTATTGATGATGAGAAAAAATTCCTATGATTTGTAGATATGCGAGTCAATGTTCCAGATGCCGATGATGTTGCTACCCTCTCTCTCTCTCTCCTGATGATGTTGTATTTGGTTATGTTTGTAGAATACCCTTCTCGTTAAGGTGGAGTGTTGAATTATTGTAACTTCAAATAATATTCTAATTATAATTGAGTTATTATCTTATAGATCAAATCCCTTTTTGTGGATTGATCATGTCGGGTCTTATATAAGACCAAATCCACTTTTGTGGATTTTCCAAACCATAGTTATATGGTGGTGTTTGTAAATTCGCCCCTTGGAGTTTAATAAAGTGGTTTTAACTACTATTGGAAGAATTCAGCCCTACTTGATGAAGAGACATAACCCTATCACCTCCTCAACTAGTATTTATAAGTGAGGAGGGAGCCTCATTTGTTCACTCACTCACTCACACTTCTAGTGCGCATATTTTGAAGGAAGATGCAATTGCAAGAAGGAGAAGAGAGGTGCATGCTCAATCCTAGTCTTTTCTTGGTGGTTTTGGTCTTTAGTCTTGGAATTATATTGGAAATCTATTATTGAGGAATTTTTTTCTGGTTTTTTCCCTCCATGAGGGTTTCCTAGAATAAAATGTTGTGTACCTCGTGATTGTGTTTCTTTCAATGATCTTACTTATGTTGTTATGTTATAGTAAATTGAAAAGAACTTAATAACAAATATAAATTTAACATGGTTGAGATATTCTCTCAACCTCTCCTTCTATGATTGGAATAAGTTAGATATCATAACAACATGTAGACTCTATATAATAGAGTCACAATCTATTGTATCTGTATTCAATAATGCAATAAATTATTTTGGCATTAGATCTAGTCTAGGTGTAATTCCCTCATGAGAGGGCCCAAGATCATGAGAGAGCATATTTTTAGTTAAGAGTGTGATTGTTAAGAGATATGTGAGGTTTGAGAAACCATATGAATTATTTTATGTGTTCTACGTGTCTCTGTTGGGCGCGATTGTGAGAGATTTGTCCAACCCAATGCGTGATACAAATTGATGTATGATAGCATTGCCATATTTTTTGTGTGAAAGAGTCCATTTCCAGTCGATTATTGTTTGAGTTCTCAGAGAGAGCATCCAATTGTCGTTTTCCTGTCATCCAGTTGAAGGACACTACTTCCTGGTGAAGAAACGTGATCTGTAGAGAAAGGATCTAAGGCACTAATCTAGATTTTATGATCAGAAAGAAATGACTACAGATTATTAACAGGTGCTTAACACAAAATAACAGAGATACAATAAAATTGGTTTTCTATTCAATAAGGAAATAAGATGAAACTGTCAAATGCAGCAGAAACACACTTGCTGGAATGGTGGCGGTTTATCTCTGAGAAGAGATGTGATGGTTGCGCTCATTCACAAGAAGATGATTACAATGAGGCTCTAAAGGAATTTTTACAGTAAACAGAAATGCAAAAAACCCTATACATCCAAAAACCTAACCCTAGGAGATGAAGCGCCAAAAGTCATGTGGGCCTCGTTTGGGTAAGTTAGTACATCAACTTTCCTGGGTCGTAACTTTTTCATACAATCTCTGTTTTAGGCATATGATATCCCATTGAAAAGGTATCATAGAGGAGATTCATTTTGGGGGAAATATCGAAGGAAACTACATATTTCTCCCTGTTTTCCCAAAAATCATCGTTTAGGGCCTCAAAACGGCTTCGGAAGTGAAAAACTGCTAAAAATAGTAAATTACCAAAATTGCCAGAAAACTATTTTGAGCCAGTTGGAAAAGGTGGGTGGCCAAGGATATCCACCTGGATCAATCCTCCCTCCTTAGGAAGAAATGGTCTCCATTACGTTGAGTTCCCCCATTAGATGAGGAAATTTCTTCTGAATTTGGCCCCGAGTGAGCCACTTGTCTTGGTGCAGGAGCTGCCCTGCTTTGACGACTTGATAAAGCGGGATCCTTTGATGTCGAGTGCCCTTGATTTGTGTGTCAAAAATATAATCATTGGATGCCTGTTGTATGCATTCAGGGTTGAGATCTGTTGGTTTTAGTTGTTCTGCTACTTCTGAGGTGTCCAATAATGGTGGGAAATAAGGGCGAAGGAGATCCACATTGAACACTGGGTACAGGCCAAGGAAAGGAGGAATATTGAGCTCAAAATAATTATAACTCACGACCTTGGTGATTGTGTACGACCCACAATAGAGTGGGTGAAGCTTCCGATGGGGTCCTGTAAGGCATTCTTTCTGCAAGTGTAACCAATCTTTGTCACCCACCTGAAACTTATTTGGCACTCGATGTTTATCATGGCACTTCTTGTACTTGTCATTGGACTTTTGTAGGATATCCTGAACCTGTTGGAAGATGTGCTGGATTCCTTCAATGAACCGGGTAGCTTTGTCAGCTTCAGTTGGACCAGGATATGAGTCGCAAGGGGAAATGCAACATCTATGGGACCCAATGGTTGGAATCCCAACCCCACCTGAAAGGGGTTGTGGTCGGTTGAGCTATGCAGGTCTCGGTTGTAGCTATGATAGATATAGGGAAGACTCTCATTCCATGTGTGAGGGTGCTTTGAATTATACATGCAAAGAATATGCACAATCATTCGATTTAAGTCCTTGGTTTGGCCATCTATCTGGGGATGGAAGGCCATGGATTTGGTGACCTTGGTGTCCAAAAATGACTAGAGGCTCGACTAGAATGTGATGAGAAATTGACTATCCTGATCTGAGACAATGGTTTGTGGTATTCCAAAATGTACCCAGACTCGTTCAAAGAAGATATTGGCAGTGGCCTCTGCTATGATGTTCTTCTTGCAGGCAACAATAATTTCCATCTTAGAAAAGCGATCAATAACCACAAAAACAAAGTCATTTCCCCACTTGGTGGATGGGGGGCTTGACATGTAGTCCATTGAGATGGATTCCCATGGCCTGTCAGGAGTAGGAAGAGGGGTGTGCATGCCCTGTTTCTTAGTGGTTGATTTGGAAATAACGTAGGCAGTGAAGAACCTGATATACTTGTTGACCTCCTGTCGAAGTTTCAACCAATAGAAATGTTTCTGTAGCATTGCCACTGTCTTTTCGATGCCAAAGTGTCCTGCCACTCGACTGTAGTGGGTTTCCCAGATCAACGTTTCTCTCTCGCTTGATGGAACAAAAATATGGCCTAGATGACACAACAACCCATCCTGAAGATGGAAATTATCGACAACTGCATTTGCACCCAACATTTGGTAGGTGGTGGCAAAGTCTGGGTCTATCTCATAGAGTTGGGGCCATCTAGAGATCTCATGGATGCAAGAGTCTAGCACCGTGGTGAGTGCCATGACTGGCGGTCTACTGAGGAAATCAATGACGAGATTGGTGCTTCCTATTTTATACTTGATGTTGAGGTGGAATTTCTGCAAGTATGTGGACCAATTTTGATGGCGGTTATTCTGCAATTTTCCTTGTGTCTGCATGAACTGCAGTGGCTTATGATCAGTGTGGATGAATGTCTCTTTGCCAAGAATGTAATGTCTCCACTGGTGGTAGGCTTGCATAATGGAGTACATTTATTTTTCGTAAGTAGGGTACTTACATACAACATCTCATAGTGTCTCACTATGATAGTGTCTCACTATGATAGTGTCGTGTTGAGTAAGAACGATGCCCACAACATAGTCTGAAGCATCTGTCTCGATCTCAAAGGGCTGTTGTAGGTCTGGTAGTGAAAGTACAGGGGCTGAGAAAAAGCACTGCTTCAAATCATCAAACACTTGTTTTTGGGACCGACCCCATGCAAATTTCTCCTTACCACCACCTCTGGTTATTTGGATGAGGACCCATGCAACATGGGAGAATCCGAACACGAACCTACAGTAGAAATTGGCAAAGCCCAAGAAGCTCTGAAGCTCAGTGAGTGTGGTTGGGGTTGGCCAGTCACATATGACTTGGATCTTGGATAGATCCATATGTACTCCAAGATGATAAACAATGTATCCCAGGTAATGGACCATGTCCATGCTGAAGGAGCATTTTTCCAAGTTGGCGTATATCTTGTGCTGCCACAGGGTGTGCAAAATCTGTTGAATATGATGCAAGTGTTCGACCCAAGTCTTGCTGTAAATGAGAATGTCATCTAGATACACCACTACAAAAGTATTGGTGAATGGTTGCATGATATCATCCATCATCCTCATGAAAGTGGCTGGAGCATTTGTCAAACCAAAGGGCATGACCAACCATTCAAAAAGGCCTTCCTTTGACTTGAAGGCGATCTTCCATACATCTGTTTGTTCTATAAACACCTGGTGGTAGCTAGACTTTAGATCAATCTTACTGAAGTATTTGGCCCCCATGAGTTGATCAAGGAGGTCGTCTATTTGGGGAATCAGGTACCGATTTCTGACTGTGATTTTATTCAGAGCATGATAATAAATGCAGAGTCACCAGGTTCCATCTTTCTTCTATACCAGCATGATTGGGATCCTGCAAGGTGATGAGATGGGATGAATGTGTCCCTTGTGGAGTAGTTCTTGGATATGTCTCTTGATCTCCTCAGTCTCTAACATAGAGTGACGATAGACTATCCCATTGGGCAACAGTGCGCCGGGGGTCAGATCGATGGGGCGCTTGACCTAGCAGTGCAGAGGTACCCTGGTAGGTGAGGAGAAGATATGTGAGCATTCTTCCATGACCTTATCTACTTGCTTCTGCTGTGTGGAGAGGTCGACAATAGAGACCCTAGATGTGGCTGTGATCTTTCGCTTATTCTGAGAGAGAATCATGAAGAATACAAATTTCCCCGTTTGAGAGATGACCTTCCTGCATTGCTTAGGAGAGACCAAGGAAATATCACTAGGTGGGGCTACCTCGGGTATCCTGTACAATTTCCTGTTCAAAGTAATAATAACACTACGAGGCATAAAATCATATACAACATGACGTTTCCATAAATAAGGTTGGCCAAAAATAACATCACAAAATTCGAGAGGAGAAACATCACACAATACCTCGTCTTTGAAGGGCTTGCTGTCGTATGACAGTCGACACTGTTGGATGACGCGGAGATCACTTCCTTGGAGGAGCCATCCAATGGTGTAGGGTTGTGGGTGCAGTGTTGTTGGCAAGGCCAACTGCTTGACGACCTCTGCTGGGATGAGGTTCTTCTAGCTACCGCTATCAACGATGAAGTGCAACGGGGTGCCTTTTACCCACATCTGTGAATGGAAGAGGCGCTCTCCTTCTTCTGGCTCGTCTGGTTCATTAGGCTAGAGCTTGGTGGTAGCAAAGGTGGCACTGGGGTCCATGTCAATGACCTGTCTTCCCCTTTATGGTTTTGGATCATATTTAGAACCCACATCTGACTCAGAGGCTTTCACTTCGGCCACCAATGACTGCTTTGAGAAACAATCAACAGTGTTATTCCAAGGGCTCTTATGGAAGTCGCACCACTTCCCGGTATCTTTCTTTGTCTTTCCGGTGTCCTTATTTGCTTGGGGCTTGGACTGTTTGTCTTGATACTGTCCATATTTTCTTTTTCCTTTGTTCTGTGGGTTGGGGCCACCCTTTCCTGGATTTTGTTGTGTGGGGTTCCCAGGCCCAAATTTCCTCTTCTTTTGTTTGAGCTTCTACTCGATTTTGACGGCATATCGGTAGGCCGTGCCCAAGGATGAGATGTCTAGAAATTCCATTTTGGTCTGGATGTATCTATGTAGAGAAACATGATACTTGAACACCGGATGTCGCTCTGAACCTTTGATACCCATCTTGGTGCGCAAGGTATGGAAGATATTTGTGAAATTTGGCACTGCTTGGTCTCTTTCTTGCTGCAGTGTGGTCCATTTGGTATACAAGTCGTCATAACTTCCGACAAGGTAGTATTGTTCCTTAATAACATCCCTGAAGGATTCCCAGGTGGTCATGACTATAAATAATGAGGGTTCCTCTGTTTCCTTTTTATCATAGAAAGTTTCCCACCAATCTTTGACATGGGGAACGACTTTGAGGAGCGCAAAAGTAATCTTTTCTCTATTCGAAAAATTTATGGACAAAAAAATACCCTTCTAGTATATTCAACCACTTGTATACAATATCTACGTCTATTTGACCTTCAATTATAGGAATATCAAATTTTATTTGTACCTTAAAGGGGGCGGCGCCTCTGGTCGAAGAAGATGCGTCGCATGTTGGTAGCCATCGAAGGATTTGCGTGAAACTATCCATCATCTCGTTCCTTTGTTGCGTGAGGGATTCCTCAATAAATAGTTTGAAAGGATCTCATGTCCCACCATATTTCTTTTCTCCAGCCGTGAGAGGTTGCTTGGGCATGCGAGAGATTTTGTCCTCAAGAGAAACCAGCTTGAGACCCAACTATTTGTATTCCGACCTTGTTGGGGACATGCATTAAGACGACAACGAGAAGAACGCTCTGATACCATTAATCCAGATTTTATGAGCAGAACGAAATGACTACAAATTATTAACAGGTTCTTAACACAAAATAACAGAGATACAATCAAACTGGTTCTCTATTCAATAAGGAAATAAGTTGAAACTGTAAAATGTAGTGGAAACAAGCTTGTTGGAATGGTGGCGGCTTATCTCTAAGAAGAGATGTGATGACTGCGCTCATTCACAAGAAGATGATTACAGTGAGGCTCTGAAGGCTGTTTTACAATAAACAAGAATTCCCAAAACCCTAGACATCCAAAAACCTAACCCTAGGAGATGAAGCGCCAAAATTCATGTGGGTCCCGTTTGGGTAAGTTAGTACAACAACTTCCCGGGGTCATAACTTTTGCATACAATCTCTGTTTTAGGCGTATGATAGCCTGTTGGAAAGGTGTTGTCGAGGAGATTCATTTTGGGGGAAATATCTAAGAAACTTTAATATTTCTCCCTATTTTCCCAAAAAAACATCGTTTAGGGCCTCAAAACGGCTCCGAAAGTGAAAAACTGCTAAAAATAGTAAATTACCAAAATTTCCAAAAAACTACTTTGAGCCAATTGGAAAAGGTGGGTGGCCATCGATATCCACCTGGATCAGGAAAAAACCTAAGGAGTCAAGGCATAAAGTGCAGATTTATGTAGTTGCTTGTTGCATTGCCATATCATTGTTGTAGTTGCAATGTCGATTCATGTTGTCTAATTGTCGTGTAAAGAAGGATTCACCTAGTATGTGAATGATTGTAGAAGAGCACTAGAAATTGAATTCCGAGGAGGATCCCTTGAATTCCTTGGAAGAGAAGAAAAATCTAGGAATTAGCTAACTAACATTTCTTGAGTAATTGAAGATATCACTAGCTTTAGACTGCAATTGAGGGCTCAATCTAGTCATATTCATGTTCAAGGTAAATTATAGTCGGGTCAAAGAGTTGATGCATCAAGTGCATGTTGAATGCATTGTTCGAGGATGTAAAAGACCACTGGTGGATGATGTTTTCCTATCATACATAATTGATTGCATTCGTTGATTGTTGTTGGAGAAGCCACCACATGAAATACAGTTGATTTGAATGCTACTCTTAAGAGGGTGTTACACATCAAATTTGCACACTTGCATAATGTGTCACACATGACACAAACGTCACATCCTAAGTATTTCAAGTGTCATAAGTGTCATACCCAAATTGTCGTAAGTGTCATAAGTGTCATAACATGCCTCATACACTTTTGGTAAGTGTCACAACTCAATTGACACCATGAAAACAATTTTCACAACCCCTAAATCATGTTGGAAGGGAAAGCCCCATCATTTTTCAGTTGAAACATACTTTTTCACCTGGGATTTTGATTTTTTTTTTCAGAATTTAAGAAGAATAACAATTCTCTTACCATGCTTAGGGAGCCTCAGTGCTCCCTATGCAATGCTAAGGGGGTGCCATGGTGCTCTATCTTTGGATTTAAGGGAGCACCATTGTTGGTTGGAGGAAATCATGGTGAATACCACCTTCTTCTAAGGGAAAAATCTGAAAGGTTGGGGTTTATTTGGCTCAAGTCCTAATCCATGGCTCTATATAAGAAAATAATCATAACCTATCGAGCCATATCCTCAAAAAATTCAAAAAATACTCAAGGTGGTTGAGCCTCTCAAAGCCTATAAATTGGAGGCATTTCCATGGTGAAAAGGGGAGAAAAATAAGTAAAGGCATCATCATTTTGATCTTGATTTATTCATGCAAGGGTTGGACGAGGAGAGCTTGGATAGGTTGCTGCAACATCAATTGTGGTCTGTAAGTATCTTCTTATTGGTTCTAATTCAATATATACTTGGCCTATTTCCTTCAAGTTTATGTCTTGTTACAGTTTCTTGTCTACTGTTGCTTGGTTGATTTATTTTAGTTTTCTTAGGAGTGTTTTTTTACTTTTATAGTTGGCCTTAGGATTGGATATTTCATAGTTTACAAGGTATGGAACCTAACGTTCAGTAACCTCAACACAATGTTTCTTACGAAGGAATGATCACACATCAAACTTTTGAGACCATGAGCATACCTCCTGGAAGTGGCCAACACATTGAAGAACCGGTCACAACCTTTGTAGAAATCCTTGCATCTTATGAGAATCCTCCTTTTATGGATCCACTTGAAATACAACTCACTAGTCCACCGTACATGAGATATTTTGATTCCTATTCTTCTTACAAGTTACCGCATGGTTCCACCACTACACAATCGTTTGGCGTGAACCCAACATCTTTTGGTTTCCTGAAAGACTTGGGAACTTATATTTATCCACAACTCTTATAGTTTCTACTGCTGGTACTTCTTCTTTACCAGAAACATCGGTGACCCAGGTAACCCCGAATCAACCTCTTGCAAATACATCTCCATTCGCACATGGGTTAGGTAATATTCCTGCTTCACTATTTCCACACATGCACATGCCAAGTGATTTACTTGGTCATTCCATCGGTCATATGGATGACAGTCAATTAGTTCACACAACCATGATTAAAAAATCTACTTAGCCTCCATCTCACACATCGCATATTAGTACACCCTACATTGGAGTTCAATATTCAATGGGAGGCCAACTTTCAGCTGGGGGGAAACCTTCAGTTGTAGGGAAATTTTTTACTGGGGGGAAACCTACATTGTTGAAACATCAAAAATCTTGGGGTAAATATGCTCCTACAATTCCTTCTATCCCTACTACCAATGGCCTGTATCCTGGAAATCCATTTCCAGAAATTACTAATCCTTTGTGGGGTCAACTTAATCCAGTGAGCATTCCTTCGCAGTGAAATTTTCCCCATCAATCTGTAAACCCCATGATTCCAATGCAATAGTCCCTTCAACCACCATACATGGGGAGAACTTTAGCTCAATAAAATTACATAGGAGGTCCATCATAGTACATGGGTGGAAAATCAGGAAAACCACCTTACATAGGTGGACAACCCATGAAACCACCATATATGGTAGGACCATCTAGTTTTTCCATCTCTTCGTAACCTGGATATGATCCTACTGGTGTCCCCATTCCATATGGTCATAATAAGTATCCACAGGCTAACCGAAAACTTCCATTCTTGGCTACGTTAGATATTCCAGATCTGTCACATTTAACAAATGATCCCATTCAGCATGCCCTATTTTGGCCCACCATCCCTTCCAAATTACCGTCCAACATCCTAAAATTCGATGGAGAACTTGGGGAAGATCCTAACAATCATGTTATAAATTTCCATTTATGGTGTTATTCCAACTCTTTGATGGATGATTCCATCCATCTTAGAATTTTTCAGAGAACACTAACAGGTGCAACAACAAAATGGTATATTGAGTTGCCACATAACTCCTTTGTCGACTTTAATTCTCTTTACATGGCCTTTCTGATGTATTTTGAGTTGCCTATATGGTATGAGACTGGTACAAATATTTTGACCTCACTCTGAAAATCCACTTCCACCCACATATATGATCATATTCATGAGTGGATATGGTCGTGGAGACAATTGATTAAAGCTCCAATTTCGGACCAACTCCTTGCGGATTGGTTTAAATAGTCGCTCTTGCCTCCCATTTCTCGTGATGTTTCTATGGGAAACATTTTTAATGAGGAGCAAGCTATCAGTCGTGCACATTATTTGGAATTGGTGTATTCCCACTCTGACACACTTTACGATCTAATCCCTAACACTCCTTGTCCGTCGAACGATCCATCAAGACCTTCTCTGGAACCAAGTTCCATTTCAAACACCACAACTACTTCCACTCCTTCTCAAATCTTCGAGGTGAATACGGTCCAATCCACTTCATCTCAAAAACCAAGAGGTAAGAACAAAAACAAGGGTAAATCCAAGAAATATTCTAACAAGTAGGATAATTCAAATATTGTTGATAATCAACTGAGTAGGAAGGCTAACTTTCCTTACATGATATGTGAGGAAGACTAGTACATGAAACAATTCCCTCATCGTGAGGTTGTCACTAAATTTTTGAAGGGTACCTCCCAACCAGTTCAACAAGAAAATTTGGTTGAAGAAAATCATGCCCCTCTGCAAGGGGGGAACACAGATCATTCCCACCGTGGATATGCTTCCAAAAGAGCCTTTGAGGTGTACATGTTTAAGGAAATTAATGTAACAACTCAAGAAAATACTTATGACACTCCTCCACACTACTACATATTGTAAAAATTCTGACGTTTTATTTGCGGCGTTATGGACAAAATTGTCCATATTGTCGCAAAATAGAGGAAATTTATTAAAAAAAAATTCATGTTGCCCGATAACGTCGCTCTTGCCACGTTAACATCGGTCTTGCCACGTTAACGTCGCTCTTGCCACATTTTCCACTGGAACGTTTCTCTTGCCACGTTTTCCACTGGAACGTCTCTCTTGCCACGTTAACGTCGCTCTTGCCACGTTTGTGAAGATGTATGTCGCAATTGCCACGTTAACGTCGCTCTTGCCATGTTTTCCACTGGAACGTCGCTCTTGCCACG